>NNCF01128141.1:0-18788 GCA_002313205.1 Laupala kohalensis | reverse complement strand
GACTTGCACATACCTGCTCTCTTTACTTACTTGTACATTCTCGTAAGAATGTCCCTCCTGTTCGCAACTACCACAAACCCCTGCCTATCCCTGACACATTGCTGACATGTTGTCAAAGTTCGCAAAAACTGAGCACATTTTCTTCTTCGCAGCGATTTGTAAACAAGAATTTGGATGGTCGCAACCAACACATACTACCTTTCTCAAGAAGACCCGATTGTCAAACGCTTGTAGAACAAGGTTAGCGCCCTTCTCCTCACCACATTCTGTTCATAAACACAGCCTTTGTCCAGCTGTCGTAGCGCGTGCCATCGAAGGAGGTAACGACCCTTGCACCATCCTCTCGATCTCAGCAGGCAGACGACGCCATTGCGATGTCTCGTTCAAAGTGTCAATTTTTTTCGCACTGAATTTAAAAGAGGTCGAGTCTGGTTTCGAATCATCTTGTGACGTAATTATTTCTACTGTATTAATAATTACTATCACTTACGAATTCTAATATCTCGAATAATTAGTCGACAAAGTGATTAAACTTAAACATTTAAAATTGTCCATGAAATATCTAAGTGGTTGTCACACCACTGACAAAAGTTCAAAGCCGAAAACCTTTAAAGAAAATCGACTTAGTGCTCTAAGTGCTACTTTCAACACGAAACTCGAAGTCTAAGTGATCTAATTGCTTTAAGTGATGAGCACGTAGTGAACGAAGTCTAAGTGATTTTAGAACGTCTCTGTTCGTATCTTTTGTAACCTTCTCCTTTTTCCATCACCCTGACGCTTCCTCATGTGATTATTCTTTCAAAAGTCACATGACGTTCTTCATCAAATTAAACTTGACTTGCAGTCCGCGTGGAGTCGTTCCGATTGGTTATTTTTAAAGAAATGCTTCTCCGTTCTCAGCCAATCATTATCCTAGTTTTTGAAAAATTTCCCGTACCTCAAACACTCCGACTTTTTTTTCCCACGCGTCCCCTCAGTGAGTTTAAACAGACACACTTGTCCTTTAATCACCATGTGCTATGCAAATTTTGAAGGCTTTTGGAATGTTTTTGCGCCGAACATTGCTAGAATGTTTCCCATCCCCTTAGATTATCAACCCCTCTTGACGCGTGCACCCACGCGCGTCACAGTTTTATTGCTTTAGCCTACACGTACGTTCGTCATTGTTTGTTCGCTCAAAAACGACTCCTTCCTTCTTCCTAGTTGTCCACTGTCCCTTTTTAAAAAACTGCGCCCCCAGCTCCTTCCCTGTCATTAATATCTGACCTCACTTGTTCTAGAAATGCTGAGCCCTTTTGTCTCGTTGCTGTATAACGCTTCTACGCCACTCGTCACTTTACTAACATTTTGCCGCTTTGTCCTCTGGTTCTCGCAGACGTAAGTGCGTAGTAAGCCTTCTTCCTTTAATTTTGGGAGATTTATGTTCTTTTTTGAAGTTCAACCGTCTTCACAGCAACAACTCGCGATTTCTCTTTTCGAAAATATACTTGACTGAAGGTCGGGGTAACATTCCGTTGCTTATGGATCTTATTATCCGTCAATTAACACAATAATTTAATTAATTGTAAAGAACTAATCATTTCTTACAATACCAATCCGTTTCAATTAAATTTTTCTCGAAAGTGTGTTTCCTGATTCTTGCCATTCGATTTGGCAAAGATCTACAATCGCAATTTTTTCTAAACTACCAAACAAAAAGGGATTTTTAAACCTAATATTTAAAAACACAACACGAAGTTATAACGAAAAACAATTATTTGCACAGACATTGTAACCCTCATTAGTCATATTCTGCAAGTTAGTGATAGTACTAAATATAAAATATATGATGCGAGTTTGGACCTTTCAAACGGATTATCCAGTTCATTTCAAGAATTAAGATGGCACCTGCTCGAAATTTCGTTGTGCATTTAAACGGCTTCTTTCTCAAAAGGACACATATCTGCCCGTGACAAGCGTAAATTCTCCAATGATCTTTGACTCTTTTACCTGTCACATCCCTACCTCACGATGACGCCAGTCAATCAGAAAAATTATCCACTTCCGACCTATAAAACTAGGGAAATCAAAATTAGAAAGTTGTAGAATCGGAGATTCAGGATTTCCTGTCTCTTTCTAATGCTATCTGTCTTGTCTCGCGACCCCCGCTTACGTCATCGGAAAGTAAATTTCTTACTTCCGCGCGCTCTTTAAATTTAGGAAATGAACGAAAGTACTATAAAGGTAATTATTTAAATAAATTAAGAAAATTAAACTTATCTCAATATGTGCTGTTTCACCTCGCACATCCAGTATGTGTCACATCAAAAGTTGAGATGTCCCGTAAGGGGCACTAATCAGTATATATCGCCGTTTCCTCATTTATATAGACAGAATTTTTTAAATCTACTTTAAGGCTACTGTTACCTTTTTAATCGGTTTTCTAGCAAGTATGCTTCTTCAAATACGCGTCTATTAGCAACCACAAATTTGAGGCGCTTTGTCTACATTTTACCTTAAAAGCCAGCAATTCAAGGTACGCTATTTTACTCGTATTTCTTACTCGTCCTGTTATATTTTTTAAACTCTTCGTGTAAATTTTACACAATGTTCCAGAAATCCTTCTTATATCCACGCCCCCACCCTTAGGGGGGGGTGCCATTGGTGTTCATG
Organism: Laupala kohalensis; assembly: GCA_002313205.1. Taxonomy (NCBI): domain Eukaryota; kingdom Metazoa; phylum Arthropoda; class Insecta; order Orthoptera; family Trigonidiidae; genus Laupala; species Laupala kohalensis. The sequence goes on along the minus strand of NNCF01128141.1, from coordinate 16,136 downwards.
AAAATTTAATGTAGGCTTGCATGTTGTCGGGATTTCCTTTCTGCTCAGCAACGCCGAAACGGATGGAATCGTATCTGGTATCTATCATGTACGATATTTCTTTCATGGCATCCTCTTTCTTAAGGTTGCTGCATTTTATTCCTTACAGGGTTGATCGTGTACTTATACGGCAAGCAGTGGTTTACTTCGCTCATGAGGTCATGAAAAAAATAACAGAGAAATTTATTGTTCAGTATTGTTAGTTGTATTAGTTTTTATTGTAAAAATATTAAATAATAGAAAAGTGAAATATTCTTCGTATGCAATTTACATTTGTACATTGTGCCTTGCAATTATTGTTTTGAAAATTCATATTGATAACATTTAACAAATTCTTGTGTTGTGTATGTGCTCGTTTCTAAGAATAAGGTTAGCAAGTGCTGAAGTGTGTGAAATACTACGTCTCCATTAAAATATAATTCCCGATACAAAACCAGCGAGATTAGTAATTACTGCAGCTGGCAATGGGAAAGGGATTCAAAAGGTACACATGACGCAAAATTTTTTTATCACCACACATACATTATTTAGTGCAACGACAAATTCTACTTAACATCCGCAAATTTCTTTGAAAACACGAACCTAGCTTCAATCAAAATTTCTACCTTTAGCACCATTTTTTATTTTCGAAAAACTCCATCCATGTAACGTTAAACATTCACCACTATATAGAATCCAATTAAATCGTTTCCGTACATTGCGTCGACTTGCTGTTTTTTTTGCAATACATTTCTTACATTTTTACACACGCATCTATCTTTTGTAACTGAAAAATATCATTTTCTTCAGGTGTTTGTAAAATTATTTCTCGTTCCAAAAAATTTTTCATAAGTCGTTAGTTTTAATTCCGAGACATCTCTTCAACTATTAAAAAAAAGGAATTATTATTGTATTTCGAAAAAAAACCAGTTCACTGAAATGTAATAAAATCCGAGTTAAGGGTAGCGTATGCTCAATCAAAAGTTTCCTGACAATGCTAGCGTTTCGCGATATTTGGAAAATCGGTTCCTTCCTTCCAAATCGACTCGTCACACTTTTCAAATTTTTTCCAAAATAAAAAAAATTCAATGTCTTCTTGTATTATTAAAAATTCCCAGTTAAGAAGTTGTTATACAATGTCGACCTTATTTTTAATGCGAAACGTATCGTCAAATATTAATAAATGAACTAATATTATATTACGAAAACAAATTACAAGTTCCAGGGAGCATTCCTTTTGTATCATTTCGCATTGTAAGAAAAATGTGTATTAGTTTTTAATTGACTTGTATTACTGTGTATTTTATCACTTGATTAATACAACGAAGTATATTTGGAGAACTATGCTATTAATGTAATTAAATACGTGAATACAATTATGTCCAAATAACCCGAAGGCTTTAACGGGGTATACGAGTAAAGCTAGTATCTATTATAAATTTAAAATTGAACATACACAACTTGAAACAAGTGAGATTATAAATTACTTAGAGCAATAACTTTAATACTCTATTCTTATTTCACATATCTATTACTTAACTGGTTATTAAAATTTAATATGAGATAATCATATGATGATTCTCTTCGTTATTTATTTATAAATTGAATTAAAGTTTTAGAAAACACTAGCGTTTGAAAATAATATTTTTATATAAAATAGATATTTTCTTTTCAATAAATTTGTTATGAGTCTGTCTGATATTTGTTGTAATATTCCTTAGGGTCTAATATTAACGCATATTTATATCTTATTTTCAGATATTTATTACAGAAGTTACATGAAACTACACAATTCTACATTTTATTTGCGGAAGAAATTGATTAACTCAGTGATCAACTGAAAATTGGTCAACTAAAAAGTCGTTGCAAGTGAAATGCTCTCTCTTTAACGTTAATTTAAAGTGAACATTTCATAATATTCAAACTGGCTTATATCATCGTATATTTTATAATATTTAAATTTAATGGCAATATCTTATATTGGTTATGGATAATACATTTTTATTGGTGTGATTTGTCTAAAACTGCATTTCACAAAATCAATTCTAATTTCTCAGAAATATACGCAAATCTACGTACATGGTTTATATGGATGCAATCAACAGTTCTCAAATCGTAAATTAAAGTTTTCAGACTTTTTTATACGATCTTTATCCACCACTCTTCCCTCATTTTAGTTTGTTAACNCGTCGGCTGTTTGGTCTTTCATTAAAATCTCATATAAATGATATTGAAAATTATGCGCATCCCCGTGTCTTGACATAATATAAAACTGGAACTGTCTCAGCTCACAGAAAAAGAATTCTAAATCACATAACTCACTATAATAACTTATCACCCTCATAATAAATCAGAGAATGCGTTTAGCGGTGCAAATTACACATAAAAAATTTGGTTTTAGTTCGGCAGTCTTGCTTGCATAATCGGTACTTCCTGGATATGTTTGCCGCGTTGTCATTATGTAAGTTTGGAAATCATAATTACAATCTTTGCTTAAAATTTTAAAACTTGTTTAGCCAATATGATTATCTAACGAAAGAAATGATAGAAATCGTTCGATAGGTTTACAGTTATTTATTATCTTATCGATTTATGTGAGATAATTTGTCGACATGCGATGTGTCTACAGTCGACTCTATGGAAATGCTGAAATACTGAGCAGAAGAAACTTCGTCTAAAAACAATGTTCCGAACCGATAATGTTTAGGAGTTTTTCACAACGTTAATAAATAAGATGATACACTTCTCTGTTTTGCATATTTTACAATGTGATCGCGTGTACCGGATCAATCTTTAAAAGATCTTTCTAGTTTATCAATTCTGCTTTTTAAAGATTTCTTCTCATGTCAAATTTTCGTAATTCACTCTCTTAAGTGATTGAATTTTTCCTCTCAAGTCACTTTTTTATCGCCAATTTTAAATTCAGGTATGGCTTTTCTATGTCAATCTTTTTTTAAAGGGTTTTTTTACGTTTGTACTTGTTATTTGCAAGTGCTTTTTTGCCACAGGAATGTCTTTTGCAATTAGTGCCAAGCCATCGGCAAAAGCTATGCAGTCCTTATTCACACCCTTCAATGTTGCTCCAATCCGTTGACATTGTGCACCTTCATTTCCCCATTCTTTCACAGAATTTAATGGAAGAAGATGAAATGTAATGTTGGAAATACCGTCCCTTTACCGTATTTCCGCGTCTCCTTCAAAAAATATATATTTGTTCTTTAATAAATTCAATTTACGATTTTGTTTCTGCATTTCGTGAGGATGTTTCAATTTTTTATATAGTGTTAATTCTACAAATGTTTTGGAGAGATATTATCATGATATCACATATTTATGCTGCAGCTTAATAATTATATGTACATATTATGCCTCATTACCATTTTTTTCAGATTCCTCCTCGACAATAGGGCTTCCGTAAATAAAGGAAATAAATATGGGAACACTGCTCTACATTATACAGTATCGGGAAGGAATAAGGAAGCCGTTCAGTTGCTGATTGACAGAGGTGCTGATATCGCACTGAAGAACGAAAATGGAGATACTGCACTTGACGACGCCGTTAAAGGGACATCTGAAGAGATAGTGGAAATGTTACTACAACGTATGGTAAGTGACAAAGAAAGAAAATATAGAAACCTTAACTTAAAGAGCTTTAATTATGTATGAACTGTCAAAGAATTGAATTTTATCTCACTTATAGATAGAGCATACGTTAACACAATCCCATTATACACCAAGCTTTTGTTAAAGATCCGGATCTGATATTTCGTAAAATTTTAACTTTTTTATTATATCGTATTTTAATTCATATCTATTACATTCATTCTTTTGCTAATAATTCATTAAAATTCTGTTATAAAAAATTGGGTATGAGTAAAGCCAATGATTCTCTTATTCGGAAAAATAAATAATATTATTTTGATAATGATTGCTTCGGTATATAAGAGAATGAAGACNAAGTGAGATTATAAATTACTTAGAGCAATAACTTTAATACTCTATTCTTATTTCACATATCTATTACTTAACTGGTTATTAAAATTTAATATGAGATAATCATATGATGATTCTCTTCGTTATTTATTTATAAATTGAATTAAAGTTTTAGAAAACACTAGCGTTTGAAAATAATATTTTTATATAAAATAGATATTTTCTTTTCAATAAATTTGTTATGAGTCTGTCTGATATTTGTTGTAATATTCCTTAGGGTCTAATATTAACGCATATTTATATCTTATTTTCAGATATTTATTACAGAAGTTACATGAAACTACACAATTCTACATTTTATTTGCGGAAGAAATTGATTAACTCAGTGATCAACTGAAAATTGGTCAACTAAAAAGTCGTTGCAAGTGAAATGCTCTCTCTTTAACGTTAATTTAAAGTGAACATTTCATAATATTCAAACTGGCTTATATCATCGTATATTTTATAATATTTAAATTTAATGGCAATATCTTATATTGGTTATGGATAATACATTTTTATTGGTGTGATTTGTCTAAAACTGCATTTCACAAAATCAATTCTAATTTCTCAGAAATATACGCAAATCTACGTACATGGTTTATATGGATGCAATCAACAGTTCTCAAATCGTAAATTAAAGTTTTCAGACTTTTTTATACGATCTTTATCCACCACTCTTCCCTCATTTTAGTTTGTTAACAAATCGAAATGACTTCTCATTCTTTCTTCTTTGCGATTGTGTCGCTTGGATCACGTGGAATTAACACTTGTCTTTCCTTTTGACCGTCATCATTCAAATGAAACGAATGGGACTTTTTCCGTTGCAAAGACCATATTTGTTGCTTTGATTTTCAAAATACTGTTTTTGTGTAATCTTTCTTATTGTTTCACGATCTTTTAATTTGGAGATCCTAATTGGAGAAGGTCCTTTTTAATTGTTTTCTATCAATTCGGTCTAATAATTTTTATTTTAAACAATGTTTGTTGTGTTGGTCAGTTGGGATTCATTTTTTTTCGAGTGTCTTATAAATTGAATTTGACGTATGAGTATCATTATTGGGTATTTGTTAGTCGATTTCTTCGTTTGCTTTTGGATAGTGTATTTGATACTATATTATTGGGCTTAAATTTTTTTCATAATTCTACATTCTTTGATTTCTTGCAGTATAATTATTGTTTTATATTTAAGAATAAGTATCTGTAGAGTATAAAGTGTCTGTGGCATGGTAATCGTTTTTTTACAGCAAATTATGCAGTTCCAGGAAAATGATTTTTCTTGTAGATCTTTTCAGTTAATTAAAAATATTTTTCTTGTTTATCAATTCTGGTTTTTAAAGATTTCTTCTCATGTAAAATTTTCGTAATTCACTCTCTTAAGTGATTGAATTTTTTCTCTCAAGTCACTTTTTTATCGCCAATTTTAAGTTCAGTCTTCTATGTCAATCTTTTTTTTTTCAAGGGTTTTTTTACGTTTGTACTTGTTATTTGCAAGTGTTTTTCTGCCACAGGAATGTCTTTTGCAATTAGTTCCAAGCCATCGGCGAGGGCTTTGCAGTCCTTATTCACACCCTTCAATGTTGCTCCAATCCGTTGACATTGTGCACCTTCATTTCCCCATTCTTTCACAGAATTTAATGGAAGAAGATGAAATGTAATGTTGGAAATACCGTCCCTTTACCGTATTTCCGCGTCTCCTTCAAAAAATATATATTTGTTCTTTAATAAATTCAATTTACGATTTTGTTTCTGCATTTCGTGAGGATGTTTCAATTTTTTATATAGTGTTAATTCTACAAATGTTTTGGAGAGATATTATCATGATATCACATATTTATGCTGCAGCTTAATAATTATATGTACATATTATGCCTCATTACCATTTTTTTCAGATTCCTCCTCGACAATAGGGCTTCCGTAAATAAAGGAAATAAATATGGGAACACTGCTCTACATTATACAGTATCGGGAAGGAATAAGGAAGCCGTTCAGTTGCTGATTGACAGAGGTGCTGATATCGCACTGAAGAACGAAAATGGAGATACTGCACTTGACGACGCCGTTAAAGGGACATCTGAAGAGATAGTGGAAATGTTACTACAACGTATGGTAAGTGACAAAGAAAGAAAATATAGAAACCTTAACTTAAAGAGCTTTAATTATGTATGAACTGTCAAAGAATTGAATTTTATCTCACTTATAGATAGAGCATACGTTAACACAATCCCATTATACACCAAGCTTTTGTTAAAGATCCGGATCTGATATTTCGTAAAATTTTAACTTTTTTATTATATCGTATTTTAATTCATATCTATTACATTCATTCTTTTGCTAATAATTCATTAAAATTCTGTTATAAAAAATTGGGTATGAGTAAAGCCAATGATTCTCTTATTCGGAAAAATAAATAATATTATTTTGATAATGATTGCTTCGGTATATAAGAGAATGAGGACCTTCTTTTATAACAAAATGCAAGACTATCTAATAATGTAAATAGATTTGTTTCAATTGAATAAAGATTTCAGTTACATTGATTAATATAATTCCCCTTAATTCGAATGAGTTCAATTATTTCTTGATTATCGCCTAAATACCTTATGTTAGTTATTAGACTTTCTTATAATAAATACCTTATTAGACCTTCTTATCTAATAAAATGCAAGACTATGTAATAATGTAAATAGATTTGTTTCAATTGAAAAAAGATGTAAATTACATTGATTAATATAATTCCTCTCAATTCGAATGAGTTCAATTATTTCTTGATTATCGCCTACACACCTTATGTTTTTTGAAGATTCATTTGTCGATTGCGCTCTTTATCAATCGTTGAACAAAAGAAAAGACAAATAACAATCTTCTGTTCTGGGAAGATTGCACGTGAGCCGTGTGAAATTGATGAACATACGCCCATGGCACATGAATGTATTCTTTCAACAAGGAGTAATAGGAATACATAGCACGGAAAAAAAATTGCTCAGAGTTTCAATAAATAACAACATAATAATGTAAGGGTGTTTTTCTTGAATTATCCAAAGCATTCGATGTCATCGATCACGGAATCCTTCTTTCCAAATTGCATTCTTTAGGCATTCGTGGACTTCCACATCAATGGCTAACTTCGTATTTAAAAGATAGATATCAACAGGTAGAAATATCCTATACTAAAAATTAAATACTTGATCGTCGTCTTTTAGAAACAAAGACACTTACTTGCGGAGTACCCCAAGGTTTAATTATCGGCCCTATACTCTTTTTATTGTATGTGAAAGACATGTCATCATCCACATCAGATTGAAAAATGGTTCTTTTTGCTCGTTACACTAATTTACTATGTACACACGCCAACGCTAAAAAAGATTTGTTTAATCTTTCGACTTTGTTACATGCATATCGTCTCATTGTAAGCATTGACAAAACAGTGTCTACGTCATTTCACAACAGTATCACAAAATCTATACCCTAGGTTTCTCTTTCTTTAAACGGTACCCAATTAAAAACTGTTACGAATACAAAATCTTAGGTCTCCATATTCAAGACAACCGCAAATGGAATTGTCACGTTGACTATCTTAATTTCTCATTAATTAATTGTGTTACGCATTACGAATCTTAGTTAACGTAGTTAGTTCACGTATTTCCCGTTGCGTATATTTTGCAAACGTTTACTCCCAATTACGGTACGGCATTACCTTCTGGGGTAATTCCGATCAGAGTATTCAAACTTTCAGGATTCAGAAGAGAATAGTTCGGATAATTTGTAAATCTCACCCCCGAAACTCTTGTAAACCTTTATTCAAAAAATTAAATATCTTAACACTTCCCTGTATTTATATTTATGAAACAGTCGTGTTTGTTAAGACCGAATTACTGGAGTGCCTCCCTTGCTTTATACGAAACAGTCTCGTTCACGAATACAATACTCGCAATAGTAATAATATTCATCGCCTTAGGGTGTCAACCACTCTTTGCCAAAAAGGACCTTGATCAGACATTTTGTGATAAGTTCTCATTAAACAAGTGAGTCGAATCTTTTAAGGCAATGTACTGACTCATTTACTAAGTGAATCATCTCTGGAGAACAATCTCTTTGGCCAATTTAAGTGATATATCTTGATTGTCGATAAGCTTGGGAAAATCTTCTTTGAAGCCATAGGTTAATTCAAATATTTTGCCTTACACTTAAAAAAAATAAAAAGAGAAGACTTATTTATCATCATATGATTTACTGAGTTAATTACAAGTTCCTTCGCCGACAACATTGGAGTGTTATTGCTGTATCACGCAAGAGTCGGGCGAAACCAAAACTTCCTCATCACGTCACTCCTAATCGACTTAGCAGAATGTCACATCGATTCATCGAATCAAATTGGCAACAGCGCACTAGTTTATACCTATATAAGCCACATGGCTTCCTCTACCAGCACGCTACTCTCTTCTCTACTCTCTACGCTACTTCAACACGAGATTCAGTTCTAGTACACGACTACTATGATTACTACTATTAATGAGAGGATAAACTTCTGATCTCGCCTCTTATCAGTTCGAACTCTTTACTGTCGGCGCCAAACCGACATATATTTTCTCTTGTTGAACCCTTCACAATAGGGATTATCACGTTCGAACACTTCGCATCGCTACCTTTATTCTCGTCGCAAAACCGACATTTTCTCGCAAGATCGAACCTATAATTGCACCTCTGAAGATACGTGCAACCAGAGATTTACTACTCATCAACCTCTTCTTTGTCAACACGTCACCCATCCGGATCAACTCTACAACAGCTTCACCCAACTGGTTTCCAGGATATTTATCTCCAGGAAATCAGTATTGTATTATTATGTCAGCTGTAGGAAATCAGTATTGTATTATTATTTCTCATCATATCTAAGCATGTCATTAAATCATTTTATTATTGTTAATAATTAACTTTCATCTCACTCCCTCACCCATCATCACTTTGCGTTTTTCCAATCATTTTGTTCTTTTTGTGCAGGTAGGATTGAACTTGTCTGTACAGACCTCATCATTCGGAAAATTTTCTATATAATACCCTGCTCAAGAATATAAAAGATATTATGAAATTGAATCTCTTCAAAACCGCGGTTAAGTACTACCTCCTGCACCAGTGCTTCTACAATGTAAAAGAATTTATTGGTTTTAATAAAAGTTAAATCCGTCTTGTACTTTATCACGCCATTGCTGTAGTACTTTTTAAATAACGTATAACAATTTCAAAAACTATTTTCTTGCGTGATTGTGTTGTCCTATGGCTCATATTAATTTAGTTTTATGTGTACTTAACATTGGCACAGTTGTGTACATACATTTAACTCTAATAAACTTTGTATTTAATTTTCAAATGTCGTATATATTCATTACAATTTCGTAACATGTTAATGTGATTCCTGCTTTTTCTCTAAACAAACTTTCAGTTTCTATTTTCGTTTCATATCGTTTCAATTGTTCCGTTGCTACGTTTTCGTTTCGTGTTTCAATTTGTTTCACTCGACGACGACTCAAACGAGAACTCGGATCGTTGGGTTCTGAAAATGAAATAAAAACTCAGAAAATATATCGAAAATATCCAATTAAATGGTGGAAGAGGTAATTTATTTATTTATCTTAAAGTCACTTTCTATATAAAGAAAATGTTTTGAAAGAAACGTAATTCATCAAATACTCTGACACATTGCAATTTCTGTAGGATTTGTTTTTATTAGACTTAAAATAACATCAATGAATGAAAAAAGAAAGTTTTAGGGCAAGATATTTAATTATTATTTCCTTAATATAATATCATCACAGTATATTTTGATGAGCGAAGTTAGTGGGATGTGTCTGTTGTGCAGGAGTAAGGGATGGAATTTCCAATGTCGAGAGTCAATATATAGAGGTTTCAGAAACGTGTAACAAGTTCTAAAGATAAATAGTATATATCAAAAATATTGACAGGTTAAGAAGTAAGTTCTTGTAATCCAGATCTAAACATTAAGAGAGTATTTCCTATTCAATATCTGAAAAGACTGAAACTAAAGAAATGAATAAAGTATCAAGAGACATTTTTTTAACTTGTAAATAACGTTTTGTAATGATTTTTTTTTCATATTTATACTTAAACATTCTTTTTATCTGAAAGACACACGAAAATTACAGTGTTGTATTGCATATTTTATAGCATAATACGTTTATCTCTGCTGCATTAGCATCCCGAATTTCAATATCATTCACAGATAATTTTACTTAAAAAACAGCGAACTGTGTTATCACAGGTTCTACATTCGAATTCTTCAAGGAATGCAACTTTCTTCCTGATAAAACTGTCAACTTCTTCATCCGCATGTAAATATGTATGTAAGAGCCCCTGAAAACATAATTTTTATTTTTAAATTATATATTTGACAGAATATAATAATAAAATTAAAAAGTTTCACATAGAAAATTTGATTTTCTTACATAAGTTTGGAATGAAAAACAAATAATAATTTGCAAATAAACTTATTTGTAAAATAATAATAATAATAATAATAATAATAATAATAGACAGAGAGGAAGATATTTAAATGTATTTACTATGAGAAATGTTCCTTCAGGAAAAATTTAGTCCTAACATATATATGACAATATGTTTTGAAAAAAAGCGTGCATGCTTGAGTTTGAAGAATCGTTTATTATTGATCCAATATTTTAAAAAAGTTTTAAATCCTACAAGTAAATAAGGAAATATCATTTTCCAAATTTTATATCGGGATGTTCTTTGACATTACAATGAAAAGTGTAGAGTAACTCTTGAGTTTGGTCGATATGTTTGTAAATTAGACAGAGATTTCTTTATGATACAGTGCTTTTAGAAACAATAAATAATTCTCAACTAAATTTAAATGAGTTACAACTGTGTAATAGATAAATGCCTCTCTGTGCAGGGAGCAAATGCTTTATATCGAGCTGTCATCAGACGCGACACAGAGAAGGTTGCGTTGCATCTGAAGGAATCTGCAAGTGACTTTAACGAAAGACACATCAAAGGAAAAAGTACTTTGCATTTCGCTTTGGAGAGAAAGGAATACAGACATCAACATGGAATCTCTCAAATGCTTCTCCAAGAACAAGTAAGCATTACAAGAATATTCTTATTGATCAGTTTTCTTAAATAACTGGGACTATTCGGTCTCTGTACATTACTGAAATTGAATAACAATCCAGCATAATACAAAACAATATTTTTTACATTTTCCTTTGTAGATATAACACATGCGAGTCTAATGAATTATAGGAATTTTAATGATTTATGATAATTTGATTAAAATATGTAAAACAAGTACAATATTATCTATTAACTTCTTTATGAAAAGAAAAACACATTAAAATGAAATCCAAACATGTTTTAACACCACAAAATATTTTATATGTATTACAAATAAAAAAATGTATAAGTGAATATTATACTGTCGACGGTTTAAAAAAACGGTTAGAAAAAAATTTCTTATAGATACCATTATTTAAGTAATTCCAATGTAAATTTTCAAAGACTGACAGAATATTTTATGAAAAATATTCATTGGCCAATAATTTATTAATTTTATCTTCCCTATATTAATTCTTGAATTAATTGTCTTATATTTTATCAAATGAATTTAAGCCATTTCTATTTAATGTCACAATCTCTCTTCTCGTAGTCTATAGATGTCGAAGCAGAAGACGAATATGGACTGACGCCGCTGTATTATGCGTCTCATGTCGGTTGTGTTTCCTGCGCAGAATTGATTCTGAACCGAGGAGCGAAAGTCGATGGTGGATCTAGATCTCCTTTGATTGCTGCGGGTAGTGAAGGCTTCACGGACATGTCAAGGTAATATTGGAGTGTTCCTCAAATTTATTTTCTTGCTTTCCTTTTTAGTTGAATTATTATATTTTTTTTTCTTATATCCGATATTTTTTCTGATATTTGCAATTTGAAACAGTTATATGTGTCTCAATTACCGTGATTCATATGAAAAAATACGGTAAACGAAAGAAGAACTGCTCATAGGGTATTTATCCGCATTTACGTTGTAAGTTTAAAGTAATTGTAATACCCCTTTCTTATGTACCTCTTCTGTTGAATCACTTCAGTATTCACATGTGGGACAGAAAGCACGATATAAGTTTTTTTACATAGTATGTATCGTCATAAATAATACATTTTCGATGAGTCTCAGAAATTTTTCGTCTTTCAAAGCGTTATCCTGCTATCACACAATTTTGGAGTACGCATACAACTTCTGATTTTGATTCTGATATGATTATGTGTCTATTTCTGATTTTGATTTGTGAGTAAAATTAATATATCAATTACATGCATAGATAGAAGAGTGGTAGCGTGGATCCGTGAATTTCTACGTAATCCGAAGCAAAGTGTTAGGGTTCTTGGAAATATTATGGAAGTAGAATATGTTACATCAGGAGTGGCACAAGGCAGAGTTCCCAGACCATTACTTTTATAGCATTTTTTAACGACCTGGCTGAAAAAAAAGTTTAAATATTAGATTATTTGCGGATGACTGTATAATTTATCGAACAATAAACAAGACGGAAGACAGGAATTTATTGCAACGAGACCTTGATGAAAACCACAAATCGGTAACTATAAATCAAATGTAAATAAATTCAGACAAGAGTAAAGCTGTATGTCTCACTCGTACCTGCTTAAAGCAAAATTAATCCTATGAAATCAGTACCGCAAGTAAATTCATGAAAATATTCGGGTATCATGTTAGAGAATAAATTTGAGTGGTCTGATCACGTTAACATTTGGCGCAAAAAGCTTTGAAGTCTGTAAATTTTATTAAAAGAATTTTAAAGAAAGGCAATAATTAGACAATAAAAGAGTTAGCACACATATCTCATGTTAGACGTCTACTGGTACAGGAAGGGTTCCTTTTAGAAAATATCAAACATAAGAATTAGAAAAAAATTCAGTAAAAAATGATAAAATTTATAAAAATGGGTAATAATGCCAACATAAAAATAGAACATCTCAAAATTCGAAGAAAAAGAACAAGACTGGGAGGTTTGTTCAGAAAACTTAAAAACGAACCAATCGTGGCGGGATATCAAAGAGCGTTTGGAGAAACCGATTAGATTAGGTAGACAAGATTTTTTTTAATTTATTGAAAGAAACAAAAAACAGACGTGAGAAAATACTCGTATCTCAATAGTTTTATGAGAGACAGGAGCAATCTGCCTGAGAATGTCGTGGGAGCGCAGCCGGGCACTGCAACCTCTCTTATTTCCAAAAACGCTCTATGAAAACGGGAGCAGACAAATTAAAACCATTAGGTAAGTAAGGAAAGAATGGATACGTTAGTGTGGATGGGAAACTATTGGAGTGATAGTGGGCAGTAAAGTGAAGTGATACGAGGGAAATAACTATTCTTTTAGAAAAAAGTGGGAAGGGAAATGTGAAAAGAAGTGCTCGAAAGTAGTAAATCGAGAGTTTAGATCATCAGTGAAATTAAATGCGGAGTAAGTTTTTTATTACTTATTTATGTGCTTTAGAGTAAATTGTTTTTTTATTTAATACTTTAAAATTAGTTGAATTAAATACTTTAAATATTAGTTGAATCAAATAGTTTTTGATATCAGTGCTTCGTGATATGTATTTTTGAATTTCTCTTCTATTGTAATTCCTTAGATTATTACACGGGGTCTGTTTCGACTATTAGCAGTGAATAAATATATTATATATTATCATTATGTGTATGTATGATCTGGAAAGTGCGGGTCTTTGTCCCAACTTTTCCTCCACTAACAAAAAAAAATGAATTCTAAACTTTGACAGACATTTTTATGGACAAACAAAAACCTTTCACTTACACCGTTGTTTTCAGGATTTTGATTTTCGCCATGTGATTACATAAAAGGAGCAGTATCCAATTGACATGTTAAGTAACGTTAGAAAATTTATGTACAAACTGTATCTTAATGTTATCCAGGAAACCACTTTCCATATAATTTAGTCCTGAGGAAATGGTTGAGCTAATTACATTAATATTATTTTAAATCGTGTAAGTTGAAGTAATTTTACATACAAGAAGTTCTCATGTGGATGTTAGAGTGTGGAATGTAAATAGGATACTATCATAGAGTAAAGTGATTTTAGCAATCGATGTCTGTTGTTTTTATCCTTCACTTGCAGCTGAGATTAAACAATCTGCTGCTTATCGCACATTCATATTTGTTTCATCATCGCGCTGTAGAATGTTCACTTAATCTGAGTGTTGCTAATATTTCCTGACCATTAGTCATTAGTCATTAGTCAGTCTTTCGGTCATTCGTGCAATCTGCATTAAGCCGAAATATCTTGTTTTTTGACATACGTGATATTTATGGTATTTTTGTAGTAATTATAAAATTTTTTTGATTCATTCTAAAGAAAAAACAATTTTAACTATTGCAATTAATGTGACGACATGTTTGTTTTAACATTTTTTTAAAACTTGCGTGAGTATATTTATCAAAAATACTTACAATACAAAATAAATTTGCCATAAAAGATTTAATCCAAAGCAATTCACTTCAAATCACAAAATACGTTTTTGGATATTGAATTTTTACGGAATTTGTGGATTGGAAAATCCCTACTTCCCTACATAGAGTGTTCCGCAAGATTCAAATTTAATATATGTATATTCTTCTTTTAACTATTTCAATTATTAGAAATGGATCTGCATGTTTTATATTGTGGTCTTTTTTTTTAATGTAAACACGGCAAAGCTTCAAAAATTTTAACTATCATTTCGCGCAGATTTAATTTGAAATGTATCAATGTAAGCACAAATAAGTAAGTAACTATGTCACTACCTATTTGAAAGTTACATCTCTTTTCATGAAAAAACCAAATTCTTATTCACGATAACTCCAAAAGAATGTTGTCACATTTATAATACACATTCCAAACTAACCTCAGAATTCTGTGCAAGCCTAATTTTTATCAATGTTGTAAATTTCTGCAATTTGCGCAACATATGGTTTGCTAATATATTACCTATATTAGGGGATATTTCGTTACGTTCTTAGCAGAACAATTAAACTATCAAAATACTAAAGAAAGTAAATGGAGTAAAACATATAGAAATAACAAAATTTCTTTTCTTTAAATAGGGGGTTAAGATTTACATATTTCTCCATTATTACTACATGTACAAGATTATTTTTTCTTTTTCTAAAAATCTAATTATGGATTTAAATTCTCTTTCTCCATTCTGAAAATCTATTAAATATTTAAAAAAATGAATTTCGTGTACATTTTACCGCACAATGGTTATATCACTTTATATATTGTAACATTTTTTATAAAATATAATTAATTAAATAATTAAAGAATGGGTTTTAAGGTAAGATGAGCTTCGGTTAAAAAAGTCGTATATTTAAATAAACCAAAATTGGCTTTATTTAAACATAAATACATTTTTCAAACTTACTACACCCCCATTATGACATGCATAATGAACACTACCCAAGATTTGCCCCCAAAATTTACACACTAAATTCACATAAGTTTCACAATGATGTGGATTCACCAAGCAGTCCACACTATCCATTTCCTAGATTTACTTTACTCAAATCAACAAAAACCAGAGGAAAGCTAATCAGTTCGAGTTCATTAGGGAAATATTTTATACACCCCGTTAGTCTTATCTTGTCGTAGCACACGCTTTCTTTTAGTGACATAGACTCATTTGCTCGCGTTTACTTTGTCTGGAAGCTACCAAGATCCTGTCGAGAGTCATTTTAGGATTCCGGTACGCAGACACCAGAATGACTGGGCCCCTTGAGGTACCAAATTCCAAGACAGTGGCTTCAAGAGAATTAAGAGGAGGAGTTGAAAGACGAGAATGAAGAATAACTTATTGAATAGCGATGGCTGTACCGCCGCGGGGGTTAAGGTTTGGGATAGCGTAGGGTCTATTATAACGCAAAATGTGATAGCCCGGAAGAGGAATAGTAAGTGACAAAGTATGCCATGTCTCTAGAGAAATTGGGACATGGATAGAGAAGTCTGGTAAAAATTGGCGGATTTCAGAGGTATATAATATGATGTCATGGCAGTTCCACGACGCGAAATAGGTAATAGTTTTAGAGGCCATGTAGAAGATGGGG
>NNCF01128140.1:0-20548 GCA_002313205.1 Laupala kohalensis | reverse complement strand
AGCTCTCAGATAGTCCAGAGGGCGGGGGGTCGGAAAACGTATGTTATGCATGTTGCCCAGAGTGATGCCTCAGTACCCTTCCCCCTCACCGCCTAACTCACGGTGACCAGTCGACCAGCGGAACGCGCCACGACCATAGACCAGTCCTCTCTCTCTCACTCGTCATCGCTGCTATCTTGTGTGAGTATTAAAGACAGATACCACGCATTCTGCGTTTATCTCAATTCAGAGACCCCTAAATCTACGATCTCGAAATTAATAGTGTTCATTTTCGATAATTGTTACATTTCATCACCTACTGAGAATATATTTCTCCACCCCTTACCCCATGGGTGTATATCCCTTGCGGAGGGTGACCGTGGGTGTAAGTTGCATTGAAAGTTCAATTCAATACCAAAAAAAGATGTATTCCACATCAATATGTCGTTTTTGATTATTTTAAATTGCCATCGTTTTGCCACCCTCTCTCTTATGGGTGCAATGAGCATATTATCTCCCTTGTGGATTAACAGTGAACTTATTGGAATTGTTCCTATTCATCTGTACGGTACAAAAAACTATAGTTTCCAATCTAATATTTTT
The DNA here is from genome assembly GCA_002313205.1 of Laupala kohalensis. NCBI lineage: Eukaryota > Metazoa > Arthropoda > Insecta > Orthoptera > Trigonidiidae > Laupala > Laupala kohalensis. The sequence continues at coordinate 19,966 of NNCF01128140.1, read as the reverse complement.
TCAATTCTTTTTACATCCCACCCCTTCCTACCCCGACCCACGGTGCTTGTTCTCACATAGTCAGTCATATGCGTACCAAGTTTGATACAAATTGCTTCAAACATTCTGGAGTTATGTTGTTGTTGTTTTTTTGTGGGGCTTTAGGGCTCGTCAACGGTGAGCTCTATATCCCCACAAAAAATCTCCAGAATGTTTGGCGCAATTTGAACCAAACTTGGTACACATACGACTGTACACACCGTAGACAACAAACACCGTGGAGATAACAACCCTGACATATCAAGGGACAGGGTAGGAAGGGGTGGCGTGTAGAAAAGAATTGAAAAAATATTAGATTGGAAACTTTTTCTCTGGAGTTATGGACACTCACAGACATACCCCCATTTCAACCCGCTTACATATAGACTTTTGTAAAATCGAACCATAATCATCTATTGTCATGCAAACTACACATAACTGTAAAATACAAGCTCCATTGGAAACTTCAACTTGGCCGAAAAATATAATTACGAGTTTGGAAACGGGAGGACAACAAAAACATACAGTGGTGGATCTGGGGGGGGGGGCTAAAGGGACTATAACCACCCCCCTCATTGAACCTAAATTCTTAACAAAAAAATTGAAGTTGATAAATGGTATAATTTGTAAAAGTGTTACCTGATTAATAATTGTCATTAGTTATGATTGTTAGTAGTTATAATTGTTAACGTTATTAGTAATATAATTGTTACTGTTATTAATAATACTATAATCATAAAATTAATAATACCAGATTAATAAAATTAATAATACCATATTAAAAATTTTAATAAATAATTGTTATTATTATTATACCAGATAGTTCATTGGTAATTATTTATTTGATGCATTTTCTTAAAAGGTAATATTAATGAAATTTGTGTTATAAAACCTAGTTTTTAAACAAAAATTCTCCCCGTTTAGCCTCCCCCCACCCTCCAGATTACGGTCTACATCTGCAACTACATACATAACCCAATTTCACATTCTTAGGTTAGATTTTCCTAAAATGGTTTGTCGTGCAAACTACGAACACACACATACATATATACATACATACACATCGATCGGAACAAATTAAATAAAAGCTTGTAGCATACTCGGCATGAATACTCTTACACCAATCCCAACTTAAAAACACTCAAAATTGCGAAATTACTACTTTCCTTTATGCCTTTTATTTGAAATAAGATTTGATCCCTACTAAATACTAAAACAAAAATTGGCATTGCTCAACTAGTTCTGACAAAAACGCTCAAAACTAGTTCTGGCAAAAACGTATCTGCGTTTTGGTCGTTTTTTTTCGTCAAATGGCCGAATTCGGGTTTTGTGCGGAACATATCTTACATGTAAAAATTTAACCTGCGTAAGTTTGTGTTCGCAAAACTCGATAAGTAATCGGTCGATTGACTTGAAATTTTGACACAATTTTGCATTCAAATACGCGCGTGTTTTTTATACATCTATTATTTAGATGTCACACCTGTAACAGATAAAAACTACCTCTTTTAGAAAAAATATATAAGCGAAATACTACTCACGGAATACCACAAACTAGAAATCCTACAAACTTGAAATTTTGTGAATAGGTTTCTTTAAGACTGCAGACATCCCCTGAGAAAGCATTTTACGAAAATCCGCCCCTAATGGGGGGAAATGGCATTGGAGTGTTTTTTTTTTGTATCCCCACCATAACTCTAGAGTGCATGGAACAATTTCTACCGAAGTTGATACACGGATATATGAACGACTATATGAAAACAAGCACTGTGGAGGTAAGACATCCCTTGCGCTCCTAAGGGACGACATGTAAAAATGAATTGAAAAATCAGATATTACATCCAAAACTATACTCTTCTGTTTTGTTGAGATGGATAGGAGCATCCCCGGTGCTTTGTAAGTTAACAATCAGAACACATTGCAGATAATACACCCGTAGCATCACCAGAGTAGGGATTGTAATGAAGGACAGGTAAGCATAATATAAAAAAATACATTAGTGTTGAATAAATCACTTTTTAACCCCTGAAGTGAAGTGACACCCTCATTGTCAGATATACACCATCACCCCTTATATGGAATAAATACCATTTGTGTTGGTGGGTGAGAAGAAGTGAAATGTAAAATTAATCGAAAGTGACCGATATTAGTGTTGAGATGGTAGTTTTCGGGGACGCTGAAATTAGTAGTGACATTTTTGAAGACGTCAAAGTTCAAAATCAGTTCGTATAAACTCTAGCACGACTAGGGAAGGGGATGCCATGAAAAAAAATCGAACATGACATACCAGTGACGAGAGCATAATTTTCGGTGTCGTGAGGTGATAGTGAAATTCCGATATCGTGTAAATCTGAACTCAGCCCTCATGAAACAAACGCATTCCTTGGGTGAGGGTGGAAATGGGTTTATGGATAAAAAGAATTGAAAACTAATTTTGAAATATAAAAATATGAGAATTGCATGTAATCCATAGTATTAGGGTTGATGATATTTTTAAACTACCAATGCCGTTAAGTTTTAGTTGAGATGACAAAGAGGCACGGTATCCTTAGAGTTGGGGTGGGAAAGCGAGATGTAAAAATAACGCAAAAAGACCGATAGGGTCGAGTCCATTGTGTTTGTGTTATCTGTGATGAAGAATGGTTTTCCACTGACATAATTTTACATCACGTTTATTATGCACGACACCTCGGAAAGTGAGGTTCGGGAAGAACGTGAAACGAAAAATTATCGAAAATGTTAGATAAAAATGAATTTTACGAAAATTCGCACCTATGGGGGTAAAATGGGAAATTGGTGTTTTCTAAAACCTTTTTCTCAATTACAGCAGTCAAAATGAGGGATTATTACACATTAATACTATTAATGGGTAACATTTTCACTGGATATCAATGTGAGAAAGAATAAAGTTACCAGTTTGAAACCAGTGAATAATTTGAAACCAGTGTCCAAAGAGGAAAACGTCTATAATTATTTGCAGGACCAAAAGAATACATATATACGAAAGTTGTATATGTATTCAGTGTAAAAATTCAGCGTTCATCCTATAAAGAGGTAAATATTTCACTTGAGGACTATACAACGAATTAATATGATTAAGCGAAAAAAGTATACCAATTTTACATATTTTCAATAATAGTATTTATATATCCCTCGAAATATTAAATCGCTAGGGGATGTGCAATAATAATTTTTACTACTTCTGGTTCTAGAGGCACTGCCAGTAATCTTTGGCAAATTGATCGTGGCGATAATAGTATTCTACAAACAGTTTCGTAAATAATTTATTGTAATTCAATTTTTTCTTTAATCCTTTATACCATATCACGGGGGTTATACGCAGCAAAACAAGAGCGTAGAGGTAGGACAGGTGAGACGCGGGAGCGGGGCAAACGAAGTATAGAAGTGTCACCGCAGAGAAATCATGAAAAAGGCGCATACTAGAAGGGATGAAGGTGGAAGTACTCTCACACTCTTAATATAATTTTATAGAATCATATTAAAACAACATGATTTTGTTCAAAAAATCAACTTTTACTAGACATGTCATATATTCAACAATCAGATTTTATTTTGTAACAAATAACAGTATCAAGTTAGATCTTTTTAGAAATATTTAAAGTATTTTTTCTTAAAAAATAATCAGTCGAATAATCAGGTAAGTTACCTGATAATCTGAAGTGCTCAGCTAAGGTATTCTAACTAATTTTTAAATGCTTCCTTTGGAATAAAATGTACTCTTGCTTATTCTTATTCTAACCCTGCTTGTTCTTATCGTCTTGTACACAACAACCTTATGAAATTGTTTAATGTTATGCTTATTCAGTCTTATAATTACTAATAATCAAATCATAATTGTTAATCACTATACTTGGTTCTATGACTATGACTAACCTTGCTGCCTTTTGAAAATGTGCTTTTAAGAAGCAATTGGTGTTTATGATATCATCTCGCAGCATGCTTCTTAGAGAACTACAAATATATCGTGCTGCAAATAAAGTTCTAGTTGGACCGTCAGGATATAATCATAGGCAAGCGTCAGGTACTCTCCTCTGATTTCATCGCACTCAAAGCACGCCATTTCTTTTTTCAAAAGTTTTTCATAATCCTTTCACTTGTTGTCTGAATGTTTTTTTTTTCTTGTTAAAGCTGTCGCGCTCATTGAACAAAATTTTTATTTGAGCGGAAGATTTGGCGCCAGTTTTTAAACAGGCGGGATCCCTCAACTCAAAAAGTAGGCCGTTTTGCGGGATTGCAATCCCTACTGCCACCGCGAAAAACGAGGAAATTCGAACGCGTTACGTATCTAATCATGTCTATAACTTAGTGGACGAATCATGTGAGTAGTTTTGAAATCATTCGAAAAGACATGTGAAGTGAGGATGTTGTTTTGTACGTATGAATTTTATTGGCAAAGAAGGTTAGGAACAATTTAGATTTGTATATACTGCCAATGAACACAATTCTTCAATTTTCCAAGGCAACTTAGAGGTGATAATGTTTCACTTATTGCGAAGTTCGAAGGCTTGGTATTGCGTATACAGTCTTAATGTCAAACCGGATAATTCTTTGCTAATGATGTAACTTTTAGATACGCTACCTGATGAATACGAGGGACTACGTCAGGTTTGGCGGGTAAGACTGAAGGAGCAACAGACTTTTTCAATCTTGGTGAGTATGCTGACATCTGATGAGTGTCGACGGTTACACAATCAAGAAAAGAAAGGCGAAATGTTGGCAATCGTAGCTACTGAGTCAAAAATCAATATCAGCTGGGAGAAGACAGGTGCTTTAAATTCCAGCAAGAAAATTAAAAGAAGAAGAAGTTCATAAAGAAGAAATTAAAGTGTTATAGGTGTAATGAGATTGGCACATAAAGCGAGATTGTCCTATAGAAGTTAAGAAACAATCAGAAAATGGTAATGAGAATGTATTTGCTGCTGAGGTGATTAGTATTGAAGGGGTTGATACTTTGTGGACTGTGGATACTGGGGCTACGGATCACATATCTCATCGTAAAAAGAATACTTTCCAACACTTTATTTATTTTCTGAACTATTGAAGATACATGTCGGACACAATTCTACAATGAATGCAACTGGTAAGGGAACTCTTCTTTTTTAGGCAAACATTGGTGAAAACTGGCTACTCTGTGTAATTAAGGAAGCCTTATCTGTCCCAGGTGCTAGAAGAAATTTCTTCCCAGTCATGTCACTACTCAACAATTGAATACATTGTATATCGTCGAAGGAACTCTGTGAATTACTTCGGTGTGGGAAGGTAATTGCTCGTAGAATCCGTAATGGGAGACTCTTCAGAACGCTCATTGGAATAAAGGAACCTGAAATACAACCTGCTGCTGAGGTAAATCAGACCTCGAAGCAGAGTCTGCAAATTTGGCATGAAAGATTGGGTCATCAAAACAAACGCCACATTCAGCAGATTCTCAAGCAAAATAGAATCGATGTTATCTTTTAAAACGAGATTTGCGGGGAGTGTGCTGGGGGATAAAAGTGCAGGTGCATTTTCTAGTCTCACAGTTAGAGATCTCTGCAACCAGGGTTTGTTTCGCTTGCAGATGTGTGTGGGCCAATGGAACAATTTTCATTGAGGGAGCAAGATACTTTGTTCGCTTCACGCTGATTATTCCAGAATTGACTTTGTATATTTTCTCAGGGAAAAGAGCGAGACATTTCAGAAATTTTCTAAAGTAATTTATCTTGTGAATGGGCATTATAACTTACGTCTTCAAACTGCAATCAGACGGTGGTCTGGAATTCGGTAACGAAAAGATGAAAAATATTCTGAGTCTACGAGGAGTTAAATTTTTTGTTGTTAATCCATTCAGCCCATTCAGAACACAATTGATGTTCTGAGCAATCAAATTGAACAATGGTGGATCTTACTCGCACAATGCTATTGTCGGAGGGACTACTAAAATATATGTGGGCAGAGGCTAAGCATTTGGCAAGGGATCGCACTGGATCAAGTGTTTCCAATGACAAGACATCTTACGAACTTATCAATGATAAAATGACCAGTATAGTTGAAATTTGTTGAAAGATGAAGATTTTTGGAACACATATTCCAGATGAAAAGAGGAAGAATTGGGACGCAAAGGGTCAACTTTGCATTTTGGGAGCTACACATATTCCATTGATGGTGACCGTGTTTGGATAAAGTCAGAGAAGAAAATCAATTTAAGCAAAAATGTTATTTTTGAGCCAGAGAAAAATGGAAAAATTTTACTTAGTTTGAAGGCAACACATGGTCATCATGAAAAAAATTGTGAAACAACACTTGAAGATTATGATGACACTAGCTGGTATGAGTCTGTATGTGAATTTCATTATGAACCTGACTAAGATCTCTGGCTTAAAACAGACGGGAAATAATGGCCATCGCTTGCATGACAGATTAAGCATGAACCCTCCAAAAAGACTAATTGAAGCAGATCTTACAGAGGACGAGGAACCGAAGCAAATCAAGGAGTCTATTGATTCTGTGCATTGTGAAAGACGGATGGAAGCAATGGAGGAGGAAATGCAAGCTTTGCGACAAATAATAACTTGGTACCTCATCGAACTACCATCCGGTCGGAAGACAATTACGAATCGAAAGATATGTAGGATCAAACGTGATTCACCAAGAATCCCTCCAAGAAGACTAATTGAAACAGATCTTACAGAAGTCGAGGAACTAAAGGATATCAAGGAGACTATTGATTTTGTGCATAGTGAAAGACGGATGGTAGCAATGGACGAGGAGATGCAAGCTTTGCGACAAATATCAACTTGGAACCCCGTCGAGCTACCTTCCGGTCGGAAGACAACTACAAATCGAAAGACATGTAGGATCAAACGTGACTCACCAAGAAACCTCCAAAAAGACTAATTGAAGCAGATCTTACAGAGGTCGAGGAACCAAAGGAAATCAAGAAGTCTATTGATTCCGTGCATACTAAAAGACGCATTGAAACAATTGAGGAAGAGATGCAAGTTTTGCGACAAATATTAACATGGATCTTCGTCGAAATAACTTCCGATCGGAAGACAATTAAAAATAGAAAGATATGTAGGATCAAACCTGACTCACCAAGAGACCTCCAAAAAGACTAATTGAAGCAGATCATAAAGAGGTCGAGGAACCGAAGGAAATCAACGAGTCTATTGATTCCGTGCTTAGTAAAAGACGCATTGAAACAATGGAGGAACTGATACAAGTTTGGCGACATATATCAACGTGGAACCACGTCGAACTACCTTCCGGTCGGAAGACAATTACAAATCGAAAGATATGTAGGATAAAACGTGATTCACCAAGAACTATCCAAAAAGACTAATTGAAGCAGATCGTACAGAGGTCGAGGAACCGAAGGAATTAAAGGAGTCTATTGATTCTGTGCATAGTGAAAGACGGATGGAAGCAATGAAGGAGGATATGCGAGCTTTGCGAAAAATATCAACTTGGAACTTCGTTTAAATACCTTCCGGTCGGAAGACAATTACAAATCGAAAGATATGTAGGATCAAACGTGATTCACCAAGAACTATCCAAAAAGACTAATTGAAGCAGATCGTACAGAGGTCGAGGAACCGAAGGAATTAAAGGAGTCTATTGATTCTGTGCATAGTGAAAGACGGATGGAAGCAATGAAGGAGGATATGCGAGCTTTGCGAAAAATATCAACTTGGAACTTCGTTTAAATACCTTCCGGTCGGAAGACAATTACAAATCGAAAGATATGTAGGATCAAACGTGATTCACCAAGAACTATCCAAAAAGACTAATTGAAGCAGATCTTACAGAGGTCGAGGAACCGAAGGAAATCAAGGAGTCTATTGATTCTGTGCATAGTGAAAGACGGATGGAAGCAATGGAGGAGGAGATGCAAGCTTTGCGACAAATATTAACTTGGAACCTCATCGAACTACCCTCCGGTCGGAAGACAATTACGAATCGAAAGATATGTAGGATCAAACGTGATTCACCAAGAATCCCTCCAAAAATACTAATTGAAACAGATCTTACAGAAGTCGAGGAACCGAAGGAAATCAAGGAGTCTATTGATTCTGTGCATAGTGAAAGACGGATGGAAGCAATGGAGAAGTAAATGCAAGCTTTGCGACAAATAATAACTTGAAACCTCATCGAACTATCCTCCGGTCGGAAGACAATTACGAATCGAAAGATATGTAGGATCAAACGTGATTCACCAAGAACCCTCCAAAAATACTAATTGATGCAGATCTTACAGAGGTCGAGGTACCGAAAAAATTCAAGAAGTTTAATAATTCTGTGCATAATAAAAGACGGATGGATGCAATGGAGGAAGAAATGCAAGCTTTGCGACAATTATCAACTTGGAACCTCGTCGAACTTCCTTCCGGTTGGAAGAAAATTACAAAACGAAAGATATGTAGGATCAAACGTGACTCACCAAGAACCATCCAAAAAGACGAATTGAAACAGATCTTACAGAGGTCGAGGATCCGATGGAGATCAAGGAGTCTATTGATTGTGTGCATAGTAAAAGACGGATTGAAACAATGGAGGAGGAGATGCACGCTTTGCGACAAATATGAACTTGGAACCTTGTCGAACTGCCATCCGGTCGGAAGACAATTACAAATAAAAAGATATGTAGGATCAAACGTGACTCACCAAGAGACCTCCAAAAAGACTAATTGTAGCAGATCATACAGAGGTCGAGGAACCGAAGGAAATCAACGAGTCTATTGATTCCGTGCTTAGTAAAAGACGCATTGAAACAATGTAGAAACTGATACAAGTTTGGCGACATATATCAACTTGGAACCACGTCGAACTAACTTCCGGTCGGAAGACAATTACAAATCGACAGATATGTAGGATAAAACGTGACTCACCAAGAACCCTCCAAAAAGACTAATTGATGCAGATCTTACAGAGGTCGAGGACCCGAAAAAATTCAAGAAGTTTAATAATTCTGTGCATAATAAAAGACGGATGGAAGCAATGGAGGAGGAAATGCAAGCTTTGCAAAAAATATCAACTTAGAACCTCGTCGAACTTCCTTCCGGTTGGAAGAAAATTACAAATCGAAAGATATGTAGGATCAAACGTGACTCACCAAGAACCATCCAAAAAGACGAATTGAATCAGATCTTACAGAGGTCGAGGAACCGAAGGAAATCAACGTGTCTATTGATTCTGTGCATAGTGAAAGACGGATAGAAGCAATGGTGGATTGGATGCAAGCTTTGCGACAAATATCAACTTGGAACCTCGTCGACCTACCTTCCGGTCGGAAGACAATTACAAATCGACAGATATGTAGGATAAAACGTGATTCACCAAGAATCCCTCCAAGAAGACTAATTGAAACAGATCTTACAGAAGTCGAGGAACCGAAGGAAATCAAGGAGTCTATTGATTCTGTGCATAGTGAAAGACGGATGGAAGCAATGGAGGAGGAAATGCAAGCTTTGCGACAAATAATAACTTGGAACCTCATCGAACTACCCTCCGGTCGGAAGACAATTACGAATCGAAAAATATGTAGGATCAAACGTGATTCCCCAAGAATCCCTCCAAGAAGACTAATTGAAACAGATCTTACAGAAGTCGAGGAACCGAAGGAAATCAAGGAGTCTATTGATTCTGTGCATTGTGAAAGACGGATGGAAGCAATGGAGGAGGAAATGCAAGCTTTGCGACAAATAATAACTTGGTACCTCATCGAACTACCATCCGGTCGGAAGACAATTACGAATCGAAAGATATGTAGGATCAAACGTGAATCACCAAGAACTATCCAAAAAGACTAATTGAAGCAGATCGTACAGAGGTCGAGGAACCGAAGGAATTAAAGGAATCTATTGATTCTGTGCATAGTGCAAGACGGAGTGAAACAATAAAGGAAGAGATGCAAGCTTTGCGACAAATATTAACATGGATCTTCGTCGAATTAACTTCCGATCGGAAGACAATTAAAAATAGAAAGATATGTAGGATCAAACCTGACTCACCAAGAGACCTCCAAAAAGACTAATTGAAGCAGATCACTAAGAGGTCGAGGAACCGAAGGAAATCAACGAGTCTATTGATTCCGTGCTTAGTAAAAGACGCATTGAAACAATGGAGGAACTGATACAAGTTTGGCGACATATATCAACGTGGAACCACGTCGAACTACCTTCCGGTCGGAAGACAATTACAAATCGAAAGATATGTAGGATAAAACGTGATTCACCAAGAACTATCCAAAAAGACTAATTGAAGCAGATCGTACAGAGGTCGAGGAACCGAAGGAATTAAAGGAGTCTATTGATTCTGTGCATAGTGAAAGACGGATGGAAGCAATGAAGGAGGATATGCGAGCTTTGCGAAAAATATCAACTTGGAACCTCGTCGAACTACCTGCCGGTCGGAAGACAATTACGAATCTAAAGATATGTAGGATCAAACGTGATTCACCAAGAACTATCCAAAAAGACTAATTGTAGCAGATCTTACAGAGGTCGAGGAACCGAAGGAAATCAAGGAGTCTATTGATTCTGTGCACAGTGAAAGACGGATGGAAGCAATGGAGGAAAAGAAGCAAGCTTTGCGACAAATATCAACTTGGTACTTAGTCGAAATACCTTCCGGTCGGAAGACAATTACAAATCGAAAGATATGTATGATCAAACGTGATTCACCAAGAACTATCCAAAAAGACTAATTGAAGCAGATCTTACAGAGGTCGAGGAACCGAAGGAAATCAAGGAGTCTATTGATTCTGTGCACAGTGAAAGACGGATGGAAGCAATGGAGGAAGAGAAGCAAGCTTTGCGACAAATATCAACTTGGAACTTCGTTTAAATACCTTCCGGTCGGAAGACAATTACAAATCGAAAGATATGTAGAATCAAACGTGATTTACCAAGAACTATCCAAAAATACTAATTGAAGCAGATCTTACAGAGGTCGAGGAACCGAAGGAAATCAAGGAGCCTATTGATTCTGTGCATAGTGAAAGACGGATGGAAGCAATGGACGAGGAGATGCAAGCTTTGCGACATATATCAATTTAAAACCTCGTCGAACTACCTTCCGGTCGGAGAACAATTACGAATCGAAAGATATGTAGGATCAAACGTGATTCACCAAGAATCCCTCCAAGAAGACTAATTGAAACAGATCTTACAGAAGTCGAGGAACCGAAGAAAATCAAGGAGTCTATTGATTCTGTTAATAGTGAAAGACAGATGGAAGCAATGGAGGAGGAAATGCAAGCTTTGCGACAAATAATAACTTGGAATCTCATCGAACTACCCTCCGGTCGGAAGACAATTACGAATCGAAAGATATGTAGGATCAAACGTGATTCACCAAGAATCCCTCCAAGAAGACTAATTGAAACAGATCTTACAGAAGTCGAGGAACCGAAGGAAATCAAGGAGTCTATTGATTCTGTGCATAGTGAATGACGGATGGAAGGAATGGAGGAGGAAATGCAAGCTTTGCGACAAATAATAACTTGGAACCTCATCGAACTACCCTCCGGTCGGAAGACAATTACGAATCGAAAGATATGTAGGATCAAACGTGATTCACCAAGAACCATCCAAAAAGACTAAATGAAGCAGATCTTACAAAGGTCGAGGAACTAAAGGATATCAAGGAGTCTATTGATTTTGTGCAAAGTGAAAGACGGATGGAAGCAATGGACGAGGACATGCAAGCTTTGCGACAAATATCAACTTGGAACCTCGTCTAACTACCATCCAGTCGGAAGACAATTACAAATCGACAGATATGTAAGACCAAACGTGACTCACCAAGAACCCGCCAAAAAGACTAATTGATTAAATCTTTCAAAGGTCGAGGATCCGATGGAGATCAAGGAGTCTATTGATAGTGTGCATAGTAAAAGACGGATTGAAACAATGGAGGAAGAGATGCAAGCTTTGCGACAAATATGAACTTGGAACCTCGTCGAACTGCCATCCGGTCGGAAGACAATTACAAATAAAAAGATATGTAGGATCAAACGTGACTCACCAAGAGACCTCCAAAAAGACTAATTGAAGCAGATCATACAGAGGTCGAGGAACCGAAGGAAATCAACGAGTCTATTGATTCCGTGCTTAGTAAAAGACGCATTGAAACAATGTAGGAACTGATACAAGTTTGGCGACATATATCAACTTGGAACCACGTCGAACTACCTTCCGGTCGGAAGACAATTACAAATCGACAGATATGTAGGATAAAACGTGACTCACCAAGAACCTTCCAAAAAGACTAATTGATGCAGATCTTACAGAGGTCGAGGACCCGAAAAAAATCAAGAAGTTTAATAATTCTGTGCATAATAAAAGACGGATGGAAGCAATGGAGGAGGAAATGCAAGCTTTGCAAAAAATATCAACTTAGAACCTCGTCGAACTTCCTTCCGGTTGGAAGAAAATTACAAATCGAAAGATATGTAGGATCAAACGTGACTCACCAAGAACCATCCAAAAAGACGAATTGAAACAGATCTTACAGAGGTCGAGGAACCGAAGGAAATCAACGTGTCTATTGATTCTGTGCATAGTGAAAGACGGATGGAAGCAATGGTGGATTGGATGCAAGCTTTGCGACAAATATCAACTTGGAACCTCGTCGAGCTACCTTCCGGTCGGAAGACAATTACAAATCGAAAGACATGTAGGATCAAACGTGATTCACCAAGAACTATCCAAAAATACTAATTGAAGCAGATCTTACAGAGGTCGACGAACCGAAGAAAATCAAGGAGTCTATTGATTCTGTGGATTGTGAAAGACGGATGTAAGCAATGGAGGAGGAAATGCAAGCTGTGCGACAAATATCAACTTGGAACTTCGTCGAACTACCTTCCGGTCGGAAGACAATTACAAATCGAAAGATATGTAGGATCAAACGTGATTCACCAAGAACTATCCAAAAAAACTAATTGAAGCAGATCCTACAGAGGTCGACGAACCGAAGGAAATCAAGGAGTCTATTGATTCTGTGCGTAGTGAAAGACGGATGGAAGCAATGGAGAATGAGAAACAAGCTTCGCGACAAATATCAATTTAAAACCTCGTCGAACTACCTTCCGGTCGGAAGAAAATTACAAATCGAAAGATATGTAGGATCAAACGTGATTCACCAAGAACTATCCAAAAAGAATAATTGAAGCAGATCGTACAGAGGTCGAGGAACCGAAGGAAATCAAGGAGTCTATTGATTCTGTGCATAGTGAAAGACGGATGGAAGGAATGGACGAGGAGATGCAAGCTTTGCGACATATATCAACTTAAAACCCCGTCGACTACCTTACGGTCGGAAGACAATTACGAATCGAAAGATTTGTAGGATCAAACGTGATTCACCAAGAACTATCCAAAAAGACTAATGGAAACAGATCTTACAGAAGTCGAGGAACCGAAGGAAATCAAGGAGTCTATTGATTCTGTGCATAGTGAAAGACGGATGGAAGGAATGGACGAGGAGATGCAAGCTTTGCGACATATATCAACTTGGAACCTCGTCGAACTACCTTCCGGTCGGAAGACAATTACGAATCGAAAGATATGTAGGATCAAACGTGATTCACCAAGAACTATCCAAAAAGACTAATGGAAACAGATCTTACAGAAGTCGAGGAACCGAAGGAAATCAAGGAGTCTATTGATTCTGTGCATAGTGAAAGACGGATGGAAGCAATGGAGAAGGAAATGCAAGCTTTGCGACAAATAATAACTTGAAACCTCATCGAACTATCCCCCGGTCGGAAGACAATTACAAAACAAAAGATATGTAGGATCAAACGTGACTCACCAAGAACCATCCAAAAAGACGAATTGAAACAGATCTTACAGAGGTCGAGGATCCGATGGAGATCAAGGAGTCTATTGATTGTGTGCATAGTAAAAGACGGATTGAAACAATGGAGGAGGAGATGCACGCTTTGCGACAAATATGAACTTGGAACCTTGTCGAACTGCCATCCGGTCGGAAGACAATTACAAATAAAAAGATATGTAGGATCAAACGTGACTCACCAAGAGACCTCCAAAAAGACTAATTGTAGCAGATCATACAGAGGTCGAGGAACCGAAGGAAATCAACGAGTCTATTGATTCCGTGCTTAGTAAAAGACGCATTGAAACAATGTAGAAACTGATACAAGTTTGGCGACATATATCAACTTGGAACCACGTCGAACTACCTTCCGGTCGGAAGACAATTACAAATCGACAGATATGTAGGATAAAACGTGACTCACCAAGAACCTTCCAAAAATACTAATTGATGCAGATCTTACAGAGGTCGAGGACCCGAAAAATTCAAGAAGTTTAATAATTCTGTGCATAATAAAAGACGGATGGAAGCAATGGTGGATTGGATGCAAGCTTTGCGACAAATATCAACTTGGAACCTCCTCGACCTACCTTCCGGTCGGAAGACAATTACAAATCGACAGATATGTAGGATAAAACGTGATTCACCAAGAACTATCCAAAAATACTAATTGAAGCAGATCTTACAGAGGTCGACGAACCGAAGGAAATCAAGGAGTCTATTGATTCTGTGCATTGTGAAAAACGGATGGAAGCAATGGAGGAGGAAATGCAAGCTTTGCGACAAATATCAACTTGGAACTTCGTCGAACTACCTTCCGGTCGGAAGACAATTACAAATCAAAAGATATGTAGGATCAAACGTGATTCACCAAGAACTATCCAAAAAAACTAAATGAAGCAGATCCTACAGAGGTCGACGAACCGAAGGAAATAAAGGAGTCTATTGATTCTGTGCATAGTGAAAGACGGATGGAAGCAATGGACGAGGAGATGCAAGCTTTGCGACATATATCAACTTAAAACCTCGTCGAATTACCTTCCGGGCGGTAGACAATTACGAATCGAAAGATATGTAGGATCAAACGTGACTCACCAAGAACCCTCCAAAAAGACTAATTGAAGCAGATCTTACAGAGGTCGAGGAACCGAAGGAAATAAAGGAGTCTATTGATTCTGTGCATAGTGAAAGACGGATGGAAGCAATGGACGAGGAGATGCAAGCTTTGCGACATATATCAACTTAAAACCTCGTCGAATTACCTTCCGGGCTGTAGACAATTACGAATCGAAAGATATGTAGGATCAAACGTGACTCACCAAGAACCCTCCAAGAAGACTAATTGAAGCAGAATTTACAGAGGTCGAGGAACCGAAGGAAATCAAGGAGTCTATTGATTCTGTGCATAGTGAAAAACGGATGGAAGCAATGGAGAAAGAGAAGCAAGCTTTGCGACAAATATCAATTTAAAACCTCGTCGAACTACCTTCCGGTCGGAAGACAATTACAAATCGAAAGATATGTAGGATCAAACGTGATTCACCAAGAACTATCCAAAAAGACTAATTGAAGCAGATCGTACAGAGGTCGAGGAACCGAAGGAAATCAAGGAGTCTATTGAATCTGTGCATAGTGAAAGACGGATGAAAGCAATGGACGAGGAGATGCAAGCTTTGCGACATATATCAACTTAAAACCTCGTCGAACTACCTTCCGGTCGGAAGACAATTACGAATCGAAAGATATGTAGGATCAAACGTGACTCACCAAGAACCCTCCAAGAAGACTAATTGAAGCAGATCTTACAGAGGTCGAGAAACCGAAGGAAATCACGTAGTCTATTGATTCTGTGCATAGTGAAAGACGGATGGAAGGAATGGACGAGGAGATGCAAGCTTTGCGACATATATCAACTTAAAACCTCGTCGACTACCTTACGGTCGGAAGACAATTACGAATCGAAAGATATGTAGGATCAAACGTGATTCACCAAGATCTATCCAAAAAGACTAATGGAAACAGATCTTACAGAAGTCGAGGAACCGAAGGAAATCAAGGAGTCTACTGATTCTGTGCATAGTGAAAGACGGATGGAAGCAATGGAGGAGGAAATGCAAGCTTTGCGACAAATAATAACTTGGAACCTCATCGAACTACCCTCCGGTCGGAAGACAATTACGAATCGAAAGATATGTAGGATCAAACGTGATTCACTAAGAACTATCCAAAAAGACTAATTGAAGCAGATCTTACAGAAGTCGAGGAACCGAAGGAAATCAAGGAGTCTATTGATTCTGTGCATAGTGAAAGACGGATGGAAGCAATGGAGGAGGAAATGCAAGCTTTGCGACAAATAATAACTTGGAACCTCATCGAACTACCCTCCGGTCGGAAGACAATTACGAATCGAAAGATATGTAGGATCAAACGTGACTCACCCGGAAAGGTTATACGGTATGAAGTCAAGCTATTTGCTCGAGGTTACAGCCAACTGCGAGAGGTTGATAATAGTGAAACTTTCAACCTAGTTGTGCGTTTTTCACAATTTGAAAAAGCAGTGCTTAATGTCGCTGCCAAAGAGCATTTTACGTCAAATCAAGCGCTGATAAAATTTTACCTCAAATCAACGTTTTAAATGAATCTTATTGTTATTTATATGAAACAGTCAGAAGGTTTATAGGACCTAAGTGCTCGATTTGTAAACTGCACAAAAGTTTACACGGTCTGAATCAATCACTCCGGTGATAAAACGAGAGTTTTAGGGACATTTCGATCAAGTTGAGACTAAAAGAGAGCAAGGCAGATCTGCCTTTGTTTTACCGTTGTACATTGACGGAAAAATTAATCGTCGTTGTATATGTGTATGATCTTGTTTCCGCTAAAGGAAATTATCCCATCAATACATTCCTGGACGAATTGAGAGGTGCATTTGTAATATCTGTGAGTATTACTTGAAAAGAGTAGGATGATCAACAGATAAGAGGTACATATGTGGCGAAGAGGTTGAAACAGTGACTCATGTATTATGGGATTGTACACGATACAACGAGGAAAGAGGCGATTACATTTTACGACAAAACAGGAAAGGACATTATGACATGATAGAAAATACGAAAGAAGTACCTACAAAATACGACAAAAAAATTGATGTAAATGATATGCTGTATAAATTTTACTTCTTTTTAAAATCTGTGTTCGATACCTCTTTAAATAAATAAATTTCTTTCTTTTATAGTTTGTTTAAAACTCTTTCCGGTTGTCTTCCAGTTTTTTGACCTCCCTTCACGTTTTCATATGCAGCTTGTAACTTTTATTTTACACTGAAGTTTATTATTTATTTGTTGACGCTACATACCGTTCAGTGATTAAGTGCAGACAGCACAAAATGTATTTTGTTCGTTTACTGCCTCACTGGGGATACTAAATAACATGTGAAACTACTTCGATAAATGTGGANACTTCGAGAAACGTGGAAGAGCACGTTTATTATAATAAATATTTTACATTTATTTACTTGAAAAAACTTATTAACCGTTGTATATTTATTTATTTTCCACATTTTTTAACTAAGTTATTATATAGACTTTCTATTTTCATATCTTGCTTCTCAGAGTGGACGTCCCTCTCATTACTGGACGAACCCATCTCTAAATTTCACATTCTTCAGTACATCCCACAGCGTGTGTGTATATATACATGTATATAGTATATCATTTACATAAATTTTACCCAAAATTAATCAAATAAAGTTAATTTGCGTCTCCAGTCACAATACGGAAATTCTCGCTCTTAATCGATGTGTTTAGGTGAATCTCAAAGATTTCACCGTTCTCTCCGCGTTTGTAGACTATACTGACAGACTCATAAGTTTTATACAATGCATGTGATAAAAATAAGTGTATGGTAAGAAGACCCCTATTACTTACCATTAATATTAGATGCAATACGTACGTATAGTTTTTCACTTTCACATAGGAAGAGAATGTTCAATATGGCTTCAGTACTTTGACAATGGATGCACAATTTTGATCAACTAGATAGGTTTATCGTTGCATGCTCACATCTATTTTCTATCACTGGGTTGCGTGTTGAACGGTAACTNCATCTATTTTCTCTCACTGGGTTGCGTGTACAATTTGACCCGTAACGTATCTCAACATCAGGCTCAGATTTATTAACATCATTTCAATGTTTTTAGTTGCGTGACCGCATCGTTATTACAATAATAATATTGATTAGTTCTTGGAGTTTTCAACGCTAGGAGGGACAACCTTCCAATAACGAATTATGTCTAGCATTTTGCATATTGAAAATTTGCGTTTAAAATTATCGGTATAAATTACTTTCGTTCCATCCTCGTAGTCGTACGCAGTTTTCTGTAGCTGCTCTATTTACATTGAACTTATTGATTTAAATATAAACNGTAGCTCCTCTATTTACATTGAACTTATTGATTTAAATATAAACGAATGGTCTTAACGCATCTTCTACCCTTAAAGTGCATATCCTTTTTTATTATTGTATCTTTCATGGTTAAATTTCGTCATATTTTCACAATTTTACTTCTGGTTTGTTTATTGCTACTATGTTTTATTGTTTCTAATCTATTCACAGTATATATGGAACAGAAAATTAGTTTATCTGTGTGTCCACCGCATATCACAAAGACGGATTAGCAAAATGATATGAAATTTTGCAGAAGCCTTCTCCGGCATTGGCCAAAAAGAAACACTCACATTTTTTTATTTAGATATTTTTAAAGAACATTGAACATATTTTGATTTATTCACCTAGCACAGATATTTTAAAACAAGAACCTTAATATTAGGGTCACTTTTATTATTATTTCTATTATTATATTTTTTCTACTTGCTGAGACAATAAATCCGAGATAAACATTGTAATCTCGCGTTTTTTTCAGAATTGACTAATGCGGACCTCCGAACGATTTTTTTGTAATTTGAATTAATTTTTCTTTATTTAAATCAATCAGAACAAAATAAAGTTTTGCCGCAGCCACTGAGAAAAACTTCATATTTTGTGTGTCTTTTCTAGTATTATTGGGGAGTTGAAAAACATAATTCAAAAAATTTCACCATGTCTTGTTTCAAAATAGAGTCCAATTTCGTTCTTCCACGCGTTTCTGGTCTTTGTAAGCGTTTACGTAAGCTTTAATATCTCGTTTGGTTCCGTTTAGCGCCTTAAAATTAGCACATTGTACACTATAGTTTAAACATATACTTAACTTCTATAGCTACCTGTTTCTAATTGATTTCGCGTCTTGAATTAGACGTTTGAAAATGAATAAATTTGTGTTTTCGACAGCAATTTTTTAAAGGAAGGGATGAATTCTGAAACTTAAATCTTTTTTTACATACACAAGTGTATATGTAGATAATATGTATAGAATTTCATCATTGAGATATGTCTCCTTTCAAGGTATGACCTTCCAAATATAATTTTTTCAATTTTTCCGTTTTTCGAAGGCTTATAACTCTGTTGGGTGACCTAATAAAAATATGATATTTACACGGTCGAAAATTCTTTATGACTATAAACTGCTCTAAAAATTACAACTAAATTACAAAATTTCAAAAAAAATTATAAACTGGTCTTGTGGTACTGATTCCACTAGTAACGTCCATTATACGAGATATATATTTAAGATATAAAATACAAATCTAAGATATAAATTATATTTCTAAGTTATAAAATATATATCTAAGATATAAAATTTTCACGCTGTTCGCTTTGTGGTATCACCTATTCGATAACTTCCATGACAATGCAAAAAAATTCTATTCAATGCGAAATCCAAAATCAAATTATATCATACATCAAGAAACTATTATATTGCACTAACTCACAGCATCATTTATTATATTTTTCTTGTAAAATGTGGTTGAATAAAGAACTTTAAAGTATAATATATGGGTGTTATATGTTCTAAATGATCAAGCTATTTCTAATCTACGTAACCTATTCTTTATGATAGTAAATTAAGGGGCGATCAGTTTCGTGTTAGTTAAACTTATGAAAGGCTTGTAGTTCATCTTTGGCAACTAAAAATAGTTATATAAAAACTCTGTCAGTGATAACATCATTC
>NNCF01128139.1:547778-564381 GCA_002313205.1 Laupala kohalensis | reverse complement strand
CTAAACCCCAGACTCATGTTGCTCAAGATCGTGCGGTCTTTTGTCCCGGACACTGGTAGCTCAACAACCTGCTACCTAACTCCAGGACACTTGTTTCTCGACGACGTGCGGCCTAACTTCCGGACTCTTGATGCTCAACAACGTGCGGCCTAAATCCCGGACTCTTGTTGCTCAGCAACGTGCGGCTTAACTCACGGACTCTTGTTGCTTAGCAACGTGCGGCCAAANCTCACGGACTCTTGTTGCTTAGCAACGTGCGGCCAAACTCCCGGACACTTGTTGTTCTAAACGTGTGGCCTAACTTACGGACATTTGTTGCTCAGCTACGTGCGGCCTAACTATTTGACCATTGTTGCTCAACAACGTGCGGCCTAACTCTTGGACCCTTGTCGCTCAGCAACGTCCGGCCTTACTCCCGGACCCTTGTGGCTCTGCAACGTGCAGTGTAACCCCCAAACCGTTGTTGCTCAGCAACATGCGACCTATCACCCAGACTCTTGTTACTCAGTAACGTGCGGCCTAACTCCTGGACTTTTGTAGCTCAGCAACGTGTGGCCCTAATCCCGGATCCATGTTGCTCAGCAACTTGCGGCCTAAATCCCGGACTCATGTTGTTCAAGGTCGTGCGGCCTTTTGTCCGGACACTGGTTGCACAACAACCTGCTGCCTAACTCAAGGACACTTGTTGCTCGACAACGTGCGGCCTAATTTTTGGACCCATGTTGCTCATCAACGTGCTGCCTACCTCCCGGACCCTTGTTGCTCTACAAGATGCTGCCTAACAACCAGACTCTTGTTGTTCAGCAAAGCGCTACCTAATTATAGACTGTTGTTGCTCAGCAACGCGCGGCCTAACACCCAGAAACATTTTGCTCAGCAGCGTGCGCCCTTGCTCCTGGACACTTGTTGCTCAGCAACGCGCGGCCTAAATCTCGGACACATGTTGCTCAGCAACGTGCGTCATAACTTCCGGACCCTTGTGGCTCTGCAACGTGCGGCCTAACTCCCGGACCCTTTTTGCTCAGCAACGCGCGGCCTAAATTACAAACTCTGGAAGCCCAGAAACAGACTGCTCAAATCCCCAAATCCTTTTAGCTCAGAAACGCACGAACAAAATCCCGGACTCTCGTTACTCAGCAACGAGCGGCTTAAAACCCGGAGTCTGATCTCAGAAACGTGCGGCCTAATTTCCGGACATTTGTTGCTCAGCAACGCGCGGCCTAACTAATGGACCCTTGTTGCTCAGCAACGTGCGGTTTAGCTCCCGGCCACTTGTGGCTCATCAACGTGCGGCCTAACTCCCGAAGCTTTGTTGTAAAAGAACGTGTTGCCTAACACACGGACCCTTGTTTCTCAGCAACGGGAGGCCTAAATTACGGACTCTGGTAGCTCAGCAACGCGCGGCTTCAATCACGGAGTCTGATATCTTAGGAACACGCGGCTTAATTCCCGGACCCTTGTTGTTTAGCAACGCGCGGCCTAAGATACGGACTCTGGTAGCCCAGATATGCACGGCCTAAATCTCGGACTCTCGTTGCTCAGCAACGCGCGGCTTTAATCACGGAGTCTGATATCTTAGGAACACGCGGCCTATTTCCGGGACCCTTTTTGCTCAGAAACGTGCGGCCTTACTCCCGGACACATGTTGCTCAGTGACGTGCTGCCTAACCCATGATCATGTTGCTCAGCAACGTACTGCCCTACCCCTGGTCTCTTTTTGCTCAGCAACGCGGAACCAAATTTTTGGACCCTTTTTGGTCAGCAACGTGCGGCTTAACACTTGGCCCCTTGTTGCTCAGCAACGGGCGGTCTAACTCCCTGACCCTTGTCGCTCAGCAACGTGCGGCCTAATTCCCGGACTCTTGTCCCTCAAGAACGTGCTGTCTTACTTTATGATCTTGTTGCTCAGCAACGTGCTGCCTAACTCCCGGACCCTTGTTTCTCAGCTACGCGCAACCTAACGTTTGGACCCTTGTTGCTCACCAACGTGTGGCCTAACTCCCGGCCTCTTGTTGCTCAGCAACGTGCAGCCTAGCACCCGGCCCGTGATCCTCAGCAACGTGCGGACTAACTCACGGCTTTTTGTTGTTTAACAACGTGCGGTCAATTTCTTGGACCGCTGTTGCTTAGCAATGTGCGGCCCAACATCCGGACCCTTGTGTCGCGGATCTGCAACGTGCGGCCTAACTCCCGACTCTTGTTGCTCAGCAACGCGCGGCCTAAATTACGGGCTCTGGTAGCCCAGATATGCACGTGTTAAATTCCGGACTTTAGTTGCCCAGAAACGCACGGCCTAAATCTCGGACTCTGGTTGCCTAGAAACGCACGATCTAAATCCCGGACTTTCGTTAAACAGCAACGCTTGGCTTAAATACCGGAGTCTCATATCTCAGCAACGCGCAGCGTAATTCCCGGACACTTGTTGCTAAGAAACTTGCGGCCTTCCTCCTGGCCACATTTTGCTCACCGATGTGCGGCCAAACACATGGACCCTTGGTACTCAGAAACGTGCTGTCTTACTTCCGGAACCTTGGTGCTCAGGAACGTGCGGTCTAATTTTTCGGACCCTTGTTTATGAGAAACGTGCTGCCTAACTCCCGGACCAATGTTGCTCAGCACCTAGCTGCCTAACTCCCGGACATTTTTGCTCAGAAACATGCGGCCTAACTCCGGGACACTCGTTGCTCAGCAACATTCGACCAAACTCCCGGACTCTTGTTGCTTAACATTAACAGCGTTCGGCCTAACTCCTGGACACTTGTTGCTCAGCAACGTGCGGCCCATCTTTCAGAACCTTGTTGCTCAGCAACTTGCGGCCTAACTCCCAGTCTCTTGTTGCTCAGCAATGCGAGGCCAAATCCCGGACTCTTGTTGCTCAGCAACATGCGGGTAAACTCCCGGACCCTTGTTGCTCAGCAACGTGCTGTGTTACACCCGGAGTCTTGTTGTTTAGAAACGCACAATCTCACTTTTGCAATGTTGTTACTCAGCAACGCGCGGCCTAACACTAAACACTTGTCGCTTAGCAACGTGCGGCCTAATTCCTTGACATTTGTTGTTCAGCAACGTGCAGCCTATATTTCGGAACCTTTTTGCTCTGCAACGTGCGGCCTAACTCCTGGACACTTGTGTCTCATCAACGTGCGGCCTAAATTCCGGACTCATGTTGCTTAACATCGTGCGTCCTTTTGTCCCGAACCCTGGTTGCTCAACAAAGTGCTGCTAACTCACGGAATCTGGTTGTTTATCAACGCAAGGCCTAATTCTTGGACTCGTGTTGCTTAGCAACGCGCGGTCTAACTCCCAGGCCCTTGTTGCTCAGCAATTCGCGGCCTAACTCCCGGGCTCTTCTTTCTCAGCAACGCGCGGATAAACTCCCGAATTCTTGTTGCTCAGCAACGTGCGGCCTAACTTCCGGACCCTTGTGGCATTGCAACGTGCGGCCAAACTCCCGGACCCTTGTTGCTCAGCAACGCGCGTCGTAAATTACGAACTCTTGTTGTCCAGAAACGCACGGCCTAATTCCCGGACTCTCGTTGCTCAGCAACGCGCAGCTTAAATCCCGGAGTCTAATATCTTAGACACGCGCGGCCTAATTCCCGGACACTCTTTGCTAAGAAACGTGCGGCCTCACTCCCGGACACATGTTGCTCGGCGACGTGCTGCATAACTCCATGATCTTGTTGCTCAGCAACGTTCTGCCTAACTCCCGGACTCTTTTTGCTCAACAACGCGCAACCAATTTTTTGGACCCTTGCTGACCAGCAACGTGCGGCCTAACTCCCGGCCCTTTGTTGCTCAGCAACGTGCGGCTTAACTCCCGGACCCTTGTCGCTCAGAAACGTGAGCCTAACTCCCGGACGTTTTTTGCTCAGCAACGTGCGTCCTAATTTCAAAACACTTGTTGCTCAGCAACGTGCGACCTAACTTCCGGTCCCTTGTTTTTCATCAGCGTTCGCCCTACCTCCCTGAGCCATGTTGCTCAGCAACGTGCGGCCTAACTGCTAGGCTCTTGTTATTTAGCTATGCGCGGCCAAATCCCGGACTCTTGTTGCTCAGCAACATGCGGGTAAACTTCCGGACCCTTGTTGCTCAGCAACGTGCTACCTTACACCCGGAGTCTTGTTGTTTAGAAACGCGCAAACTCACTTTTGCAATGTTGTTGCTCAGCAACGCGCGGCCTAATACAAGGCACTTGGTGCTTAGCAACGCGCGGCCTAACTCTTTGACCATCGTCGCTCAGCAAAGTGCGGTCTAACTTTCGCTCCCTTGTCGCTCAGCAACGTGTGGCCTAACTCGCGGACACTTGTCGCTCAGCAACGTGGGGCCTAACTTCCGGACACTGGTTGTTTTACTCTCTGACTCTAAATGCTCAGCATTAAGCGGCCTAACTCTCGGACTCATGTTGCTCTGCAACGCGAGGCCTAAATCTCGGACTCTTGTTGCTCAGCAACGTGCTGCTAACTCCCGGACTCTGGTTGTTTAGCAACGCGCGATCTAACTCCCAGGCTCTTGTTGCTCAGCAACGTGCGGCCAAACTCCCGGACCCTTGTCGCTCAGCAACGTTCGGCTTAACTCCCGGACCCTAGTTGCTTAGCAACGTGCGGCCTAAATCCCGGACTCATGTTGCTCACCATCGTGCGGCCTTTTGTCTCGGACCCTGGTTGTTCAAACACGTGCTGCCAAACTCTCGGACTCTGGTTGTTCAGCAAGGCAAGGCCGAACGTCTGGACTCTTGTTGCCCTGCAATGTGCGGCATAACCCTCAAAAACTTGTTGCTCAGTGTTCACAAAAAACACACAGAAAGTTAACTTGAAGACTCAGCTTGTCGATGCAGCGTCTGCTGCCTGGATTCTGAAGCAAATGTTCACAAGAATGAGCGCTGGAAAGAACACTCCCATAAAAAAATATGCACATATTGTTGTAAAAAGAATTAATCTCATTGGAGCTTATGAAAACAGGATTTCATTGTCGTGAAGAAATTCAATTGCTTAGCCAATAATATGTTCAATTAAAAATAATTCACATTATAGAGAATGCGAATGAAGAATAAATGTTTCAATATGCAAAAATGAGCATAAAACAATAATATACGATACAATACAAATCCTTTCTCCTTCGTTGCGTAAACGCAAAAAAGCAGTCTTAAAATTATACCATAAAAATTAAACAGATGAACGTCGTAATTTCTCGACTGTCAAGGTCGACAAACGCGAACTCTCGTAGGAATTTAGAGATATTGCAAAATAATTTAGTGCGCCGGTCACTGGTGCACCGTGGCGGCGTAAATTTGACCAACCCTTCAAAAGACGGGGTAATCGTCTGACCATGTCTTGTGCGGCGTCGCCGAGAGACGACACTTTACTAAAATAATCTTCAAGGAGGGAACGTCAATTCTGACGGACCGCGCAGCGCGTAGCACACCTGTAAGCAGAGGCGCCTGCCAAGTCCAGGTGAGCTTGGTACAGTACCTGTAGGTGCATTTCGAAACACTCAGCAACGTACGGCCTAAATCCCGGACTCAGTTGCTCAGCAACGTGCGGCCTGACTCCCGGACTCATTTTGCTCAGCAACGTGCGGAGTAAATCCCGGCCCCTTGTTTCTCAGCAACGTGCAGCCTAACTCCCGGACACCTATTGCTCAGCAACGTGCTGCCTAACTCCATGATCTTGTTGCTCAGCAACGTACCGACTAACTCCCGGACCCTAGATGCTCAGCAACGAGCGGCCTAACTCCCGGACTCTCGTTGCTCTGCAACGCGCAGCCTAACTCCCGGACACCTATTGCTCAGCAACGTGCAGCCTAACTTCCGCTTAAATCCCGGAACCTGGTATCAGAGAAACACACGGCCAAAATCCCGGACTCTCGTTCCTCAGCAACGAACGCCTTAAAACCCGGAGTCTGATATCTCAGCAACGTGCGATAAAATTCCCGGACACATGTTGCTTAGCAACGTGCGGCCTAACTCCCGGCCCCTTGTTTCTCAGCAACGCGCAACCTCACTTTTAGACTCTTGTTTCTCAGAAACGCGCGGCCAAACACCAAGGTTCTTGTTGCTCAGTAACGCGCGGCCTATCACCCAGACACTTGTTGCTTTGCAACGCGTGGACTAACTCCCGGACTCTTGTCACTCAGCAGCTTGCAGCCTAACTCTTTGACCCTTGTCGCTCAGCAACGTGTGTTCTAACTCCCGGTCCCTTGTCGCTCAGCAACGTTTGGCTTAACTCCCGGACCCTTGTCGCTCAGCAACGTGTGGCCTAACTCCCGGACCCTTGTCGNTAACTCCCGGTCCCTTGTCGCTCAGCAACGTGTGGCTTAACTCCCGGACCCTTGTCGCTCAGCAACGTGTGGCCTAACTCCCGGACCCTTGTCGCTCAGCAACGTGTGGCCTAACTCCCGGACACTTGTCGCTCAGCAACGTGTGGCCTAACTCCTGGATACTTGTTGCTCAGCAGCGAGCGGCGTAACTCCTGGCTCTCTTTTTGCTCAACAACGTTCGACTTATTTCCCGAATGCTTGTTGCTCAGCAACGTGTGGCCTAACTCCCGGAACCTTGTGGCTCTGAAACGTGTGGCCTAACTCCCGGTCCCTTGTTGCTCAGCAACGTGCTCCCTAACTCTATGATCTTGTTGCTCAGCAACGTGTGGCCTAACTCCCAGCCTCCTGTTTCTCAGCAACGAGCAACCTAACATTTGGACCCTTGTTGCCCAAAAACGTGCGGCCTAACTCCCGGACCCTTGTTGCTCAACAACGTGCTGCCTATATTCTGGACCCTTTTTCCTCAGAAACGCGAAACCCAACTTTTGGACAGTTGTTGCTCTGCAAGGCGTGGCCTAACTCCCGAACCCTCGTCGCTCAGCAACGTGCGGCCTATCTTCCAGTCTCTTGTTGCTCAGCAACGCGCAGCGAAATCTAGGACTCTTGTTGGTCAGCAACATGCGGCTAAACTCCCGGACCCATGTTGCTCAGCAACGTCCTGCCTTACACCCGGAGTCTAGTTATTTAAAAACGCGCAAACTCACTTCTGGAAAGTTGTTGCTCAGCAACGCGCGGCCTGACACGAGACACTTGTTGGTTAGCAACACGCGGCCTAACTCCCAGACACTGTTGCTCAGCAACGTTCGACCTAACTTTCGGACCTCGTTTGCTCAGCAACGTTCGGCCTAACTTTCGGACCTCTGTTGCTCAGCAACGTGCGGCCTATTTTTCGGAACCTTGTTGCTCAGCAACGTGCGGACTAACTCCCGGACCCTAGTTGCTCAGCAACGAGCGGCCGTACTCCTGGACACTTGTTGCTCAGCTACGTGCGGCCTAATTCCCCGACCATTGTTGCTCAGCAACGTGCAGCTAACTCCCGGACTCTGGTTGTCTAGCTACGCGCGGCCTAACTTCCCGACTCTTGTTGCTTAACAACTCCCGAACCCTTGTTGCTCATTAACGCGCGGCCTAACTCCCAGACTCCAGTTACTCAGCAACGTGCGGCCTAACTCCCGGACACTTGTTGCTCAACAACGTGCGACATAACTCCCGGACTTTTGTTGCTTAGCAACGTGCGGCCTAACTCCCGACTCTTGTTGCTCTGCAACGCGCAGCCTAACTCCCGGACTCCTGTAGCTCAGCAACGTGCAGCCTAACGTCCGCTTAATCCCGGAATCTGGTAGCTCAGAATCGAACTGTCAAAATACCGGACTCTAGTTGCTCAGCAACGAGCGGCTTAAAACCCGGAGTCTGATATCTGAGCAACAAGCGGCCGAATTTCCGGACACTTGTTGCTCAGCAACGTGCGTTCTAACTCCCAAACCTTTGTTGCTCAGCAACGTGCGGTCTAACTCTCGGACCCTTGTTGGTCAGCAACGAGCGGCCTAACTCCCGGACCCTTGTAGCTCAGCAACGTGCTGCTTATCTCCATGATCTTGTTGCTCACCAAAGTTCTGCCTAACTCCCGGACTCAAGTTTCTCAGCAACACGCGACCTAACACCAGACACTGTTGCTCAGCAACGTGCGGTCTGACTCACGGCCTTTTGTTGTTCAACAACGTGCGGCCTAACTCCTGGACCCTTGTTGCTTAGCAAAGTGCGGCCTAACTTCCGGACCCATGTTGCACATCAACGGGAGGCCTAACTCCCGGACTCTTGTTTCTCAGCAACGTGCTGCCTTACTCCCGGACTATTGTTGCTCAACAACGTGCTGCCTATATTCTGGAACCTTTTTGCCCAGCAACGCGAAACCTAACTCTTGGACAGTTGTTGCTCAGCAACGTGCGGTCTAACTCACGGATTTTTGTTGTTCAAAAACGTGCGGCCTACCTCCCGGACTCTTGTTTCTCAGCAACGTGCTTCCTACCTCCCGGACCATTGTTGCTCAGCAGCGTTTTGCCTATATTCTGGACCCTCTTTGCTCAGCAACGCGAAAACTAACTTTAGGACAGTTGTTGCTCTGCAAGGCGTGGCGAACTTCCGGACCCTCGTCGCTCAGCAATGTAAGGTCTAGTTCCCGGACCCATGTTGCTCAGCAACGTGCGGCCTAATTTTTCAGACCCTTGTCGCTTAGCAACGTGCGGCCTAACTCCCGGACATTTTTTGCTCAGCAACTTGCGGCCTTACTCCGAGAAACTTGTTGCTCAGCAACGTGCGACCTACATGCTAGGCACTTGTTGCTCATCAGCGTTCGGCCTAAGTCACGGAACCATGTTGCTCAGCAACGTACGGCCTAACTTCCAGTCTCTTGTTGCTCAGCAATGCGCGGCCAAATCCCGGACTCTTGTTCCTCAGCAACATGCGGGTAAACTCCCGGACTCTTGTAGCTCAGCTACGTGCTGCCTTGCACCCGGAGTCTTGTTGTTTAGAAACGCGCAAACTCACTTTTGGAATGTTATTGCTCAGCAACGCGCGACCTAATACCAGACACTTGTTGCTTAGCAACGCGCAGCCTAACACTCAGACACTATTGCTCAGCAACGTGCGGCCCAACATTCGGACCTCTGTTGCTAAGAAACGTGCGGCCTGACTCCCGGAACCTTGTTACTCAACAACGTGCGGACTAACTCCCGGACTCTCTTTGCTAAGCAACGCGCGGCCTAAATTCTCGACTATGGTTGCTCAGCAACGCGAGCCTATTTTCTGGACCCTAGTTGCTCTGCAACGGACGGCCCCACACCCGGACCCTTGTCGCTCAGCAATGTGCGGCCTAACTACCGGACCCTTGTTGCTCAGCAACGTGCGGCCTAACTCCCGGACCCTTGTTTCTAAGCAACGCGCGGCCTAACTCTCGGACATATGTTGCTCAGCAACGCGCGGCCTTACTCCTGGACTGTTCTTGCTCAGAAACGCGCGGCCATACTCTCAGACTGTTCTTGCTCAGAAACGCGCGGCCATACTCTCAGACTCTTCTTGCTCAGCAACGTGCGGCCTATTTCCCGGACTCTTGTTTCTCAGCATTGCGCGGCCTATTGCCTTGTTTCTTGTTGCTTAGCAACGCGCGGCCTAATTCTCGGACTCTGGTTCCTCAGTGACGCGCGGCCTTACTTACGGACTTTGTTTGCTCAGTGACGCGTTGCCTAACATTTTTACTCTGGATGCTCAGAAAAGCGAGCCCAACTCTCGTACTCTGGTTGCTTAGCAACGCTCGGCCAAATTCCAGGACACTTGTTGCTCAGCAAAACGCGGCCTAACTCCCGGACCCTTGTTGCTCAGCAACGAGCGACCTATCTCCCGGACCCTTGTTGCTCAGCAACGAGCGGCCTATCTCCCGGACTATTGTATCTCAGCATTGCGTGGTCTAACTCCCAGGCACTTGTTGCTCAGCAACGCGCGACCTAATTCCCGGACTCTTGTTGCTCAGCAACGCGCGACCTAATTCCCGGACTCTTGTTGCTCAGCAAAGCGCGGTCTAACTCCCGGACTCTGGTTGCTCAGTAACGCGAAGCCTTACTTACGGACTCTGTTTGATCAGCAACGCGCGGCCTACCTTACGGACTCTTGTTGCTCAGAAACGCGCGGTCTAACACATGGACTCTTTCTGCGCAGCTTAAATCCTGATCTGGTTTCTCTGGAACTCGCGGCTTAAATCCAGGACTCTGGTTGCTAAGCAACGCGAGGCTTAAAACTTTGCCTCTGGTTGTTCAGCGACGAGCGGCGTAACTCCCGGACCCTTGTTGCTCAGCAACGTGCGGCCTAACTCCCGGACCATTGTCGCTCAGCAACGTGCGGCCTAACTCCCGGACCCTTGTTGCTCAGCAACGAGCGGCCTATCTCCCGTACCCTTGTTGCTCAGCAATGTGCGGCCTAAATCCCGGACACTTGTCGCTCAGCAACGTGTGGCCTAGCTCCCGGACTCTTGTTGCTCAGCAACACGCGGCTTATAACCTGGACTCTGGTTGCTCAGCAACGTGCAGCTTATAACCTGGAGCCTGGTTGCTCAGCAACGCGCGGCTTAAATCCTGGAGTCTGGTTGCTCAGCAAAGCGCCGCTTAACACCCGGACTCCTGTTGCTCAGCAACGCGCGGCCCAACTCCCGGACTTTGGTTGCTCAGTAACGCGCAGCCATACTTACGGACTCTGTTTGCTCAGCAACGCGCGGCCTACCTTACGTACTCTTGTTGCTCAGAAACGCGCGGTCTAACACATGGACTCTTTCTGCTCAACGACGCGATGCTTAAATCCTGCACTCTGGTTGCTCTGGACCTCGCGGCTTAAATCCAGGACTCTGGTTACTAAGCAACGCGTGGCTTAAATACTTGCCTCTGGTTGTTCAGCAACAAGCGGCTTAAATCTGAGACTCTGGTTGGTTAGCAACGCGCCGATAAAATCCCGGACTCTTGTTTCTCAGCAGCGCGCCGCTTAAATCCGGTATTAGGTGCGCAGCAACGCGCGGCTTAAATCCTGGTTTCTGGTAGCCCAGAAACGCACGGCTTACATCCCGGACTCTCGTTGCTCAGCAACGTGCTGCCTAACTCCCGGACCCTTGTGGCTCAGCAACGTGCGGAATAACTCCTGGACCCCTGTCGCTCAGCAACGTGTGGCCTAACTTATGGACACTTGTTGCTCAGCAACGTTCCGCCTAACTCCCGGACTCCGGTTGTTTAGCAACGCGCGGCCGAACTCCCGGACCCTTCTTCCTCAGCAACGCGCGGCCTAACTCCCGGACTCTTGCTGCTCAGCATTGCGCGGCCTATTTCCCGGACTCTTGTCGTTCAGCAACGCGCGGCCTAATTCCCGGACTCTTGTTGCTCAGCAACGTGCGGCTTAACTCCCGGACACTATTGCTCAGAAACGAACGGTCTAACTCTCGGACTTTGTTTGCTCAGCAACGCGCGGCCAAACTCCGGACTCTTGTGGCTCCGCAACACGTGGTTAAAAATCTGGACTATGGTTGCTCAGCAACGCGCGGCCCAACTCCCGGACACTCGTTCCTCAGCTACGCGCGGCCTAACTTACGGACTCTATTGCTCAGAAACGCGCGGCTTAACTCCTGGACTCTGGTAGCCCAGGAACGCACGACTTAAATCCCGGACTCTGGTTGTCCAGAAATGCACGGCTTAAATCCCGGACTCTTGTCGCTCAGCTACGCGCGGCCTTATTCCCGGATTCTTGTTGCTCAGCAACGCGCAAACCAACTTTTGA
Source organism: Laupala kohalensis (assembly GCA_002313205.1). Classification (NCBI taxonomy): domain Eukaryota; kingdom Metazoa; phylum Arthropoda; class Insecta; order Orthoptera; family Trigonidiidae; genus Laupala; species Laupala kohalensis. The sequence continues at coordinate 552,759 of NNCF01128139.1, read as the reverse complement.
TCTGTTCTTGCTCAGCAACGCGCGGCCTAACAACCAGACAGTTGTTGCTCAGCACCGTAAGGCCTAACTTGCGGATTATGGTTGCTCAGCAGCAGGGGGCTTAAAAATTGAACTCTGGTTGCCCAGCAACGCGCGGCATAGCTCCCGGACTCTTGTTGCTCAGCAACGCGCGGCATAACTTCCGCACTCTCGTTGTTTAGCAAAGTGCGGACTAACTAATGGACTTTGGTTGCTCAGCAACACGCGGCCTTAATCCCGGTCTGTGTTTGCGCAGCAATTTGCGGACTAACTCGCGGACTGTTGTTGCGCAGCAACGCGTGAACTAACTCTGCTAATTAGGTTGCGCAGCAACGCGCGACCTATCTTCCGGACTGTAGTTACTCAGCAACGCGCGGTCTAACTCCCGGATTGTAGTTCCTCAGCAACGCGCGGCTTAATTTCCGTTCTNATATATATATATATATATATATATATATATATATATATATATATATATATATATATATATATATATATATATATACAAATTTATTGGGACCCCCGCGCCCATGTGAAACACATATTACGGGAGTCCCTTTAAACCATTTATACACTTACATACATAAACAACTTTCTTATTCTCATTCATTCACCTCTCTAAATATCAATATATACATCCAAAAATAAATACAAAATGTCCAAACTACAGCTAAAAACCAGCACCATTCAGCCTCCCCCATTTGCTGTGGCATGCCACAACAAATGGAGGAGTTACCGTCCCCGCCGCGTGGAGGCATGGTGACCCACCACTAGCGGAGACCACTGCCAAAGGCAATAAAAACAAAACAAAAAATATATATATATTTACAAACATAAAACATTCTACATCAATTTTCACACAGTAAAACAAAACAATAACAAGACAAAACAAGGATAAAAACAAAAACATTTCAACAAATTTTTATATATACAGAGACTTAAACTTAAGAAAAACAACACAATATAAAAGGCAAGAAGCAGACATATACAATATATACAGATTTATTTACAATCAGCTATATCCAGAATCATTGCCATGTACGTTGCGTGTCCTGTTCCCAAGCAAGTCAAAAGAATTTTTCACAGAGCCTGAGGTATGGTGGACGGTCGTTATGAGAGTTGGGATAGACGATGTCTATCCCCGAACGACCACCATTCCAGAAGGATTCCCAGGCACGCTGCGCAAAACTCCTAGAACTCTTTTGTAGTGCGTGGCTACACTTTGCAGGTCGAGTTTCACCCCCCTCCTTTGGAACACTTCTTGGGTGTAGCGGTGCAGCACGACTGGATCAGATGGAACTCCAGCCGCCATCAGCTGCATCGCTAACACTTCTTTGGGGTACCGAAACATCAGCCTGTCCCCTCCGGGCGCCATCAGCTGCACGAGATATTGGAGGGCAGCCTCCAGCATGGGGGTTTCCTCCAGTCTTGCTAGAATATGATTCACGCGAAGACCGGAGTACACCCCCTCCGGGGAGACGTCGAATGGTGATGTCTCGGCGTCCTCGATGTTGATGCCCCACTCTTCGTCAGTCTCGATGATTCCCGAGGGAGGCGAAAAACAAAGGCCACAGCACCATCAGAGGCAGGTTATTAACCCTCCGCTTATCGTTTGGAAACGAGATGTTATGTTTCCAAACAGAGAACCAGTCGTTCTGCGCAAGAACGAGGAACGAGGTTGTCTTTCGTCGTTCACAATCTCAGGCAAGTTTTCAGCCACGTAGCCTGTGTCCAGATCTATGACCCAGGCATTGGGCGTCGACTTGCCCTCGACGAAAACAAGTTTCGGGATGTCGTCGAACTCCGAGCTTGTGTCGGACTCTGGGCTTGAGTCCGACCCCGACTCGGAGAACTCTTCCTCAAAACCATTACCATGAGAAACTCCGCCATGGTCGCACCCAGTTGGACAGGTGCACGGAAGGATGACCGTTACCTCATTGGCGAAGCGCACACGTCGTTGAGTCATAGGTTCCTCCTCCGACTGAGGCTCAGTCCGAGCTTCCCCAGAACTGAGCTCATCATCTTCGGTGCGGACAGTACTACTCACTTGGTTGAGTACTAGGACTCTTCCCGTTTCGTAGTCATGGTCCTTAGAACATAACTCACGTATGCTATCCACCGCAGATCTCGGCACCCATCTACTGCCGGTTGTCACCAGCGAGACATCTCGACCGTGGTAAGTGAGGATAAAATCCTCACCCACCGCGACCAATCTCCATCGTGAGCTTTCGGGGGTTTCAGTAGACATCTTCGGCTCTTCCCGTTATCTGGAAACTGGCGGAAGGCTTACTAGACACACAGAAAACTTACTATCACACGGAATTCCGGTCGCCCGGAAAACAACCCCCTACGACTCAGACTTAGATCAGTCTACGGTCTCGAATGACTCTGCCGGCAAACTCCTCCAGCAGTGCCAAGGCCTCATCATTTCCCAGAGCCGCGGAAATAACTTTCGGCTCTAAGACAACTCCGTATTTTTCCTCAAGTTCAACTCTAGCCCACGTATGCCTCTCGCAGACGTAGAGTGCGTGTTCTGATGTATCTGGTTCGCCACACTCACAGAACGGAGAGACGGCTAGGCCCAGGTCATACAGTTTGCCCCGGAACGGTCCATGCCCACAAAGCAGATGGACCAGTTCACGGGATGGGGAGAACTTCATCTTCCCAGAGAAGGCTACTTCTGGGAAGAACTCCCTAAATGGACGTCCGCCAACCTCCTCCTGCCAGCGAACTTGCCAGATCCTGAGAACCTCCTTAGTTATGTAGGCTTTGTCAGACACCGTTGTCGCATGTCCCGGGCTGTACGAGACATCATCTAACACATATGACAGCCCCTTTCTAGCACAATATCGTGCCCCTGCCTTGATGACTTCAAGGTCAAGGGGCAGTAACCCTGTCAGGACTTGAAGCCTGACAGTTGGAGCTGTTCTGTATGCTCCTGATATGGCTATCAAGGGTGCCCTTTGCGCACTTTTGAGCGCCCTGCCACACATAGTTAGACGAGCTCGGTGCGCCCACACAGATGCACAGTACAGGATTATTGGCAGGAATGCGCCCTTATAGATGGTCGTCAGGGCCCTGCGGCTTATGAGTCGCTTCCTTGTCGATAGTCTCATGAGCTTGTAAAAAACGTTTTTGGCCTTAGCCGTAACAGTCTCTACATGCTCGAGAAAGTTCAGCTTACAGTCCAAGGTTACTCCTAGGTATTTCTGCGATCTCACCACACTAATCGATCTATTATTTAGCCTGATCAGCGGAGGGCGATTTGCATGTGATCCCCTCATGACCATGAGCGATGACTTGCTCTCAGAAACAAGTAGCTTGTTTCTGTTGCACCAATCAGAAACGATAGCTAGCGAGGATTCCCCTGCTTCCTCAACTTCCCTCCGGCTTTTGCCCGCAATAACCAATTCCAGATCATCGGCATAAGCGACGTGCTCGAATCCTCGTGATGCCAACTCCCGAAGGAGCGGATCCATCACGAGGTTCCACATCACCGGACCTGAATTAGATCCCTGAGGACAACCTTTAGTCAGCGTCTTTGAAAACAGGACTCCTCAGTGAGACACCCCAGCCTCACGATCACAGAAATAAGTTTCATACAAGCCATATAAGTTTGGTGGGCAACCCACTTCCCTTAGTCTGGCAAGCATGATGGGCCACCATGCGTTATCAAAAGCCCCTGATATATCAACAAAGATCACGACAACATGTTTATGTTGGTTCTGAGATGTTAGTTGAACCAACCTCTGTACGGCATCTTCCGTGAAGCGCTTTGCCCTGAAACCATACTGAGTGTCAGACAGCCCACAGCCCTCTTCGACACACCTCTTTAACTTATCAACCATTAGCCACTCCAGTAGCTTACCCACCGCTGGGAGGAGGCAGATCGGTCTATATGCNAACCACTCCAGTAGCTTACCCACCACTGGGAGGAGGCAGATCGGTCTATATGCCTTCGGATCATCCTCCGGCTTGCTGCAGTTCTTAGTCAGCAAAGACACGATCGCTCTCTTCCAGATTTGTGGGAAAACACCTTCGTCGAGGCAACGGTTGAAAAGTCTTGTGAGTGGACCGACAAGCTGCACAGATGCTTTTTGTATCATGGACGGTGAGATTCGATCGTTTCCCGGGGCCTTTTTAAGATTTAATTTGGCCACGGAATCCCGAACCTCATCCAAGGAGAAACTGATTATCATGGGAGTTTCACTCACGTATCGCTCGAGCAAACCCTCTCTGACTAAAAGATGGGAGTAGTCTTCCGAGGTGAGGTCGTCGCTTGGAAGCAACATATCGAGCAGTAGAGTCGCGGTCCGCTGGTACCCCACAGTATGCGATGTCGATTGCTCGTCATCACATACCATCCGCAAAGATCTCATAGCGAACGGGATGCGCACCTTTTCAGCTGCGATCTCGTAGGGTGTTCCCCAACAGTCGAGAATCGACATACTCTCTACGTACTCCTCCCACGACTTCCTCTTAGCCTTCTTCACGTCAGAGTTGTACCTTCTTCGGGCCTCTCGGAAAATTTCCTCAAGGTCCTCCGTCGGCAAACCCCTTCGCTTAGCGGCTTGAAGGGTTCGTCTTGCTTTACGCAGACGTACTCTGCCTTTCGTCAGCCAGTCCCTCCACCAACTCACCACTTTCCTCCTTGGCGGCCCGAACGGAATTGCTTCCTTGGCCGCTTTCAGAATTGCATCGTTCAAGCTAAGAGCGACTGAATCACAGGAGGCTGCCTCATCAATTTCTCGCAGCTCCCTGCTCAAAGAGATGGCGTACTTCTCCCAGTCAGCTCTTCCCAACTTGAAACGATGAAGTGGCTCGTCTTCCAAGGTTGCCCCTGAAGAGTGGAGATCGTCCCGGCCCAACGATCGACATTTCCATCTGAGGATCCGATGGTCAGATCCAGTGAAGTAATCATCGATTCTCCAATCCACAATACTGTCGCGTCCTCCCACAGAGG
>NNCF01128139.1:509767-538085 GCA_002313205.1 Laupala kohalensis | reverse complement strand
GGCGTAAGCCGAAACTTTTTTTTTTTTGGGGGGGGGGCTTTAGGGCTCGTCAACATCGAGGTCATTAGAGCCCAAGATGTAAGCCGAAACTGTTTCTACAAATATGAAATTATTATGTGTTATTTTCAATTTTTCATTGTCCTCCAAACTTTTTTATACAGATGTAGTTGAATGTATTTTTATTATGTTGACGATGTAGTAGAATGCGGAAGTGATGAAGTAAGTGATGTCACTCCCACATCAGACCCGTTTCTTTTTTGTTATATTGTTGTATTTGTAGATGGGAAATATAGCNCTACATGGAGCGATGGGAGGTAGGAGTCGGTTGGTAAGCTATTTTTAGTAGGTGGTCCGGTTAGCTGGGTTTACCAACAACTTGGCCCACGGGGGGGGGGGGGTTAGTAGAAGTAGTTAGTAATAGTTAGAGTTATTGATACTAGGAGGAGGTGGATAGAGGAAGGAAGGTTTGCTTTTCAGTAGTTTCAAATTTTCTGACCCCATCGTGAATCGAACCCGGGATGTCTTAGCGATGAGTGCCACCGCTGGGGCCCTGTTACTTGAGTGATACACGCTCGTAGCCCTGTCAGGGGGTAATAAGAGCCGTATTTAATTCAACTTTAATTTGTGCTCTACCAAGTTCAAGTAGTTTCATCACCTTGGCGGTGTTGTTCCGCGACTTTCGTTATTCTCTGATCATTTGCTACGGCAGTGTCACCTGATCAACTCCACGATTCCTAAGCTATGATCCACGATATCATTGAAGGCAATATATAATGTTAAAGATCGAACTTTTAGACGAAAGTCTGATCGAATTTAAAATATTTTTAATGGAGATCTGTATTTTTAAATTTCTGATAATAAAACAATAGGGGTTCTTTAACCCGAAACCCTGAGGTTCAGGAAACTAATTTTCATTACGCCAATTACTGCTCAAAAACTAAGTTTGATAAGTACTGTTCAATTTGTCGCTTAGAACCTAACAGTATGGCATATGAGTCTTATCCTAGAAGAAATAACGTAATCACACTAAAGGACTCTAATGACCTTGTTGTAGACGAACCCTAAATCCCCAATCATAACGATGATAATAATGATAGTAATAATAATAACTATAACAATAACGTAATCACAAACGTTTGTTTCGATTGTTGAGTTCGCCGAGGTGTAGAAGACATCCAAACTGACGTGGTAAATGATTAAGTGAAGGCGCGACTTGGTGGAATGGATTTCAGAGTGACATCTAGCGCTTGATTAAAATGAGAAACATGATTCAAGACTAATGTGCAGATTGTTTCTTGCAGTTGCCAGTAAGGGCGCTGAGAATTTTAAAAAAATCATAATTTACAGAAGAAAAATTTTCTGGAGTCGTTTGCCAGGAGATTTTTGTGAAGAGAAACCCAAATGAAGATATCGTTAAAATACGTTCATAGCATTGGTGAAAGCAAATGAAAATTATTTACAAACCTAAAGAATATATATTTACCAACCGTAACTATCGAGACCGATGAGAAAGTGACATCGACAAGATTGAATGTGAGTCTACTTTTTCTAGCCTGAAGTTCTATAAATAGTTTTATTTCTTAAGAAATCCGTGGAAATCCATGCAAACGTGCGTATTAATTTGTGGTTCGATCGCATCAGAGGAATATGCACCCCCCGTCTTTTATTTGTGTTTGAGACGATCGAGTCCCAGGACCTAAACTCCACATTTCCGAGCAACAAAAACCTTCAAGCAATAAATGAAACATTTCCTTCTTTCCTAATCCTGTCTGAAGTTAATTCTATGCTTCTCAATTTAGGGAACTAAGTCGTCTTGCGATAGTTACTTCTTACGTTCTTCCCAAGAATCACACCTTAGTGCTTCATCTGCATCATATCGTTTGTATTACCGCAACCCCTGTGTTTTCTTCGACTACAAGCAGTCTCCGCGATCAATGTACGAAAATCCCGCTATCTGAAGAAATTCACGCCCTAATATTTTACACTGAGGGATATTGCTGCTCAATAACGTATTATCATAGAATTATCAATTTCTGTGTTCACAGCTCCTGTGTCCCCTCCATCACGTCTGTCAAATTTTTCGAAGATTTAATCTACAGCCACAAGTAATAAAATACTTTAATATAGGAGCAAGTTCCTAAGCAGAGCTTGTACCTTACTCCTTTGTCATTTAAAATTACATGCCAAAAAGGTTAGTCGCCAAAGGGTCAAAAGGATTATGTACTATTGAATTATTTCACCAAAAGTACAATTGTCTTTTTGCTATTTTGAGCTGACTTAGCACCACTTAGCCATGATGTGGTGAACTCGTCACCACATCATGTTGCCCGTCCCTAGCCACGAGGAGGCGGGTGTTTTCTACTATCTAGCAGGCTTTGGCGAAAGGAAAATATGAAAGCTCAAAGTTACGCATTGACTGACGATTTAAATGTAGTGATTTTGTTGGAAGGAAATGTAGTAACATAAAAATTACTATATTTACAGGAGTGATTAAGTAAAGTAAAGAGTATGTAGTACACATACTTTTTAAGAAGTAAATTAACTATAGGGTGAAACAAATCTAAATTAGAAGATGTATAACTAGATAGAAAAAATAAAAAGTTGAGAAAAAGTCAAAGGTTATTTTACAAAGGTTAAAGATTAAAATTTCAAAATAATAATAAATGAAAAGAAAAGAATAAAGAGAAAAATTACTATAGGTAGAAGATATTATAAGAACAAGAAGGTGAAAACAATAAACAACAGTATATATAAGTAAATAAATAGATAAGATACAATAAAAAGATAGATTCATGTTTGTCAATTTGAAAAATTCGTTGTACAAAATAAAGTTCTTGTCAGAAATGAGATCTCTCCAGCGTCGTAAGAGAATAAACTGGTCCCGCTTCCCAAATCGATCAACGAGTTCAACTATCGCAATAGATCGCACCCGCCAATCAGTAAATAAAGTTAAGGTTCATTGTTGATGTTATAGCTCGTATTTCATTAGTCATAAACTGTCGGGAGTCCGAAGCAGTAGATCACAACACCATTCAGAAGTTTTAACTCCACCTCGTGAAGCACGTGAAAATGACGAGGAATGAAAGGAGAGAAAACAATAACAAAGGAACAAGAGATACTGCTAGACAAGTAGGTCTTAAGAAGGGTGCATCATTTAGTCTATGAGAGTTTTTAAAAGTAGGTTAGCAGTTACTGGAAAAGTCCTTACCTTTTCAAAAAATGTGCTTGATAATAGAACATTTGCAGTCCCAATTGTTAATTATACACACTGTTAGTAATACAAGATGGAAGTTAATAAAATTGTGCATGAAGCCACTGTTCAACATGACTTAAGTTTAATGTACCGAGTTCTCAATTTCCATGAGCGTGTTCATTAAATTTCAAATATATGTTCATGAAATTTTATAAATTCGTGAAATTCATTTAATAAATTACCGAACACGGTCGTGGAAATTCTCAAAATTGTTTAGTTGTGTGTCCAAAAAGTAAATCTTTCACACATTTCTTTGATATTTGTCTGTATTCACTTGTTCATCTGGTAGTTTCTGGATCGTGGTATCTTCCGTATTCACTGTACGTTCACCATGGGAACGAATAGCTTCATCAGTATTCAATCTTGAAGTGAAGACAATAAAGCGACAAAACAACTTTGCTCTAAAATGAATGGCGAAAGACACATTCATGAGAAAACCTTTTTTTTTTAGTTTTTAATACCAATACAGTGGGAATTTCCACGTTTCTGGTGTGTACAAGGAACATACAAATGAAAATAACAGAATATTGAAACAAAATACAAGAATACAATTACAAGGATATACAAAAAGTCGTTACAAAATTTTTCAGGACAAAATTCTGCACTTAATCTACAAACAAACATAATAATACTTAGAACAGTGTGAGGTCACCCCCACCGGGGTCCTCCTCTAAAAGGACAGTGTCCGCGATCTGTGTCATTTACTTATATATTTTTATATAAATTCACTGGGATTCATGTAAGTAAGTTAAAGAAAACCACTGGTTCGCGTTCTTGCTCAGACAACCACTGGTGGTGGGATTTTCGTGATCAGATTTACTGCACCTGCGTTAGAAATTCAACTATCTCACAAACATTCACCGAAATTTATGATCGTTCATTAAAGTAAAAGATTTGTTCAACCGCTCATGAAAACTAATGAACTGTTGCTAAAATCTGTTTGGTCGCTTAATGTGGTTCATTGAGTTAGCAAGTGGAATTAAATCACGGAAATATCTGAAATCGTCATAACAAACGGAGTAACAAGTACTTATTCAACTTGAAAAACATACTTCTCCGGCCTTTGTGAATGAAATAATTGTAATTAGAATTGATGGTGTAAAACAATGCATCTTGTGATAGAAACCCGTATTTTCAAAAAAATACCAACTTTGAAATCACGGAAGTGGTATAAGTTTGCTTCGATTAAAATAATAAATTTTCCGTAGTATTTTTACAACACTTTCGTCTATACGTCACCGAATATTACAAAAAGATTTTTCTCTTTTTCCGAGGTGCGATGCATAACCGTTGCGCTCGGCCGCCATGTTTGAACATGGTCTTGTGAATTTTAAAATAGTTCCTGAATACTGATTTTTAACTACACTATTAACTGATAGAAATTAAATCACAGTTTTTCCTCGATATAATTCATAATGGTGCGTTATTAAACAATTACAATAAATAAAGAAGACAATTTTACTTCTCAGTGATTTAACTGACTTGTAGCTCTAGTCCCACTTTAAATTTCACGAAGAAATTTCATTAGTGAGCTTTAAATTTAATTATATTTTTAACAGTGTAGTATTAGCTGAGTTCCACGACTTCATTTGCATCAGGTTTTGAATTTTGAGCCTAAATAGTCGTTCGTGATGACCAATCTATATCTAATGTTTGTCGTATTGAATTGTCGAAAGAATTGCGAATTAAACCGGACGAAATAAAAAAAACGAAGGACTTGAACGAAGAAACAAGAAAATGAATGACATTTGGCAATACATTCACTGAATATCTGAAAATTGCTAATTTAATACTATTTGCATAATGTTTTTAAATGTACGCATTATTTCGGTACCGAACTACGATATACACTAGTTTCAAGGCCTCTTAGCCGAACCTTACAGCTTGAAGTTGTCTTGGCTTCAACACAAATACCTATTATAACTCAAAGTTCTCTCCAACTTTCAAGTTCTAACAGGAATTCTTGGCCTACGTTTCTTGAGGTAATCTTACCGCATGCACAGTGGGGGGAGGCAGTCGCCTATTTTCGGGATTTGCTTATTACTTGGATCGGCTTCAAGCAAAGAAAGACAATTTGCGATAGATTTTACCACAATTCTTTGGTTGTAGGTAGAGACAGTTCAGAAGTTTACCTATCTCCACCTCTGACTGTTTTGTTAAAATAATAAGAATCTTTCCCGGAAATTAGACAATTCCATATCGCTTTCACATCCCTAAAACACCCAACTCTTAATAGTATCGAAATCTATTTATGAGAAAAAAATTATTCTACCGAGCTGGTTTTGAGACAAAATTACAATTATTGATCATTCAAAGTGATAGGAATAAATAAGGTTTGTTGGTTCCTAAATGTACAAATTAAAAATATAAATTTACTTTTATTTCACTAAATTCGATAACAAATTTGAAGTCAACATTAATAGAAAAAAATGTCATATGAAATTGGACTCTAACCTCTAGGTCCAGAACACTAAAATTTGTAGAAATAAATCAGTTCAAAAAATATTGCATTTTAAAGTTCATTTATACAAAGACTTCAAGTTCCACCTCTTCTCACCTAATGCAATGAAGATAATTGAATAATTATTTGACAAGCGTGCTGCGTTGCTCATTGTTATTATAGTGTCTTCACCATTGCTATTTCCAAACCCTGGGGAATTTGTCTCACCTTAGCCGCTTACTCCCACGCGACTTCAAGTATCTGCGAACCAATTAGTATGGAACTATGCGAAAGTTTACAGGAGTAATAACTCACCACCAAACAGGCGAATGCTTGGGGCGCAGTAAATGGCTCTTCGATCGCGTACTGAGTTCGGGAGTTGAAGGATACAGAAGGCGTTGCAGTGAGAGACCATGATATTTAATACTCTCGAGAGAGGCGACGAGGCAGCGGCGGGGATATAAACGTTGTATGAATTAAGCTTTAAACAAATAAGGAAATCTTACGTTTAGGCGAAGTACAAGAAATTTTTTATGCCAACATTTCGATATATTTTATATCTTCTTCAGGGCTAACACTTCTAAAACATGATTACACTGTTCATATAATCCCATACTAGACAACACCAATCCTCCAAAACACACAACCAATTTACAACATTTTTTCTCATCTGCACACATCCTTCCAACCAGCTTAGTACAATATAACCCTCCGTCTTACTAATGGGGTCCATACGGACCCCAAAGCATCTTCCGCGACAAGCATAAGGGACCGTAATCAAGGAAAATGATTGATATTTTATGACTTTGCTCCTTTTAATCCTCTTGTAACATCAGTACCATTTTTTAAATTTATTTTGAAATATTGCATTTTTTTAAATATAGCACCCACTACCGATGGGGTCCGTATGGACCCCGGGAACAAAATGTATTAAATATTTTTTTATTTATGAATAGCATATGGTTTTGCGTTTGAACTGTTTTGCTGTTACGTTACAGGACATTTTCTTTGATATCAGCTTATTATAGACCATTCTTCGACACGTTCATATCGTATAAAGTAACGTAAGAAAACCTTTGACTCTATATGCGTGATATGTTTTAGAACTGCAGCTTTTCGGAACTATAATCTCCAACTTGTGGGACAATAAAAAACTCTTCCTGGTTGACTGAGAGCCCGGTTGTGTCCACCAGTGAAAGATTCCTGTCTTCACAGAACTACTTTTGAAGTGCGAGTTTATGATAATAGAATGTATATGCACACCGACATACTTTTCTCACCTACGTCTTCAATTTTAGGCGCATAAGGAATCTTATATTTGATTATTGGATGGGAGTTTGGCTTCTATTATTTTTCCGTCTCATGATTATTCAGAGAAGTGACGTATCTTGTGAAATGTTCAAGTTTTGCTTCATACTACCTTCACAACTTGAACGAATGCCAATTGATTTACCATAAGGGAGTTGAAATTCCCATGAATCAAACAATGAGTGAGAAAACACTGACATAAACGAAAAGAGAACTTTCGAAGATGAAATGATTTGGCATTTCGAGCTAATGGATCAGTCGTATGAACAATAGTAGGATGTAATGTTTTGCGTCAGCAGTCTGGTCCAAATCCTAGGAGCTCGGGTTTCGCAAATCGTAACATCAATTCGATTGTTTCATCCTAAATGTTTTTGATGAAAATAAATGTGTAAAATACAACATAAAACTGGAATGATATAGTAAGAATAATCGAAGGTGAATCATGAAAAAACATGGACACCGAAAAAATAGATATAGCTGATAGAGATCTTCTACCGCAGGTTACTGTATTATCCTTTACGAAGAAGGTAAAGGTGGTAATTCAACGTTCGAGATCAAATCATTCTCATCCTAAAATTGTCAATATCAGAGCGCACAGAAGCGTACGATGTTAGATTTACAGCAATAGTACAGGTGGCGTAGACACCGACGATCAGGAGATTCGATGCTACAGTGCCAATTGAGTGCGCAGGACAAGGCCATTAGTTATTTTCAAGTACATAAACTCTTTCAAAGACACCTGGAAGTTGAAATTGATCTCTGGCGTATTTACACTTGTTCACGAAGTTTTGTTTATAATAAATTAATAAATGATTATTATTTATAAATAATTAATAAAGAATAAAAAATGAACATGTATTTGCAAGGATAACACAGATAGTAATGAAATTTTTCTTCAGTTCTTTAAAAAAGAATCAGCAACAAGTTGAATATTTTTTTATCTCGACAAAAACATCCCTCCACGTCTATTCACAATGTTCTTGTTCAACTATTACCCGCACAGAGCTTTGTATATTACATGAACTTGCGATCGCGCGAGTGATGGTAAAAACCTCAAATAGCGTACTGTCTCGTCGAGACCGCTTCACACAATTTCACCAAGATTGGTAAATATTAAAATTACAAGAAAACAGAAGAGTGAAAAAAGATAACTGAAGAGGGGAAGATGTGAGATACGTCCAAGGAAAGAAGACAGGAAGTTAACAAGTAGACATATGTGCGAAATGAGAAGTATTTCAATGAAAAATAGTTCAAAAACATTAAATATGTGCCAGGAAATGCAAAATATGTAATAAAAATTAATATACAAGAAAATTGGTTTAGTTTCTTGCAAAAGTAAGTTTCTTTCTCCCGAAAAAAATAATAACAAAGGTTTAGGAACCTTGGGATATATAAGGACCCCACTGGTAGTCAGTGCTATAACAATTTTTCGGGAGTCGGAGGATAAAACAATAACAATAATAACGATACAGTACAACGACATAAAATGCATCGAAACGTTGGCATCACAAACGAATTGTTTCGCTTGGCCGAAACGCGAGATTTCCTTTTTTGTGCAATGTGGAGGCTGATAATATGATCAACGATAAGCTTTCAATATAATAAACACATCGAAATCACCAGCAATTAAAATGGACGGTTTTTTATTTTTCTTAGGTTCATCAAGAAGCATATCTGGGAAAGTTCAACTAATAATATTGCACCAAGTTTAAAAATACATAAACTGTTAAAAATATTTAATATATTTCACAAAAAACGACACTTTTATTACTTGCGCGCCAGAGCCAACGAAGGTAACAAGTGGAAGACGGGTGTTCGCAATGCAAGAGGGAAACCTGAAGATGCGGGTTTTAAATCCGATATCAGAGCATTTAATTTCCAAATACTCCAATCATAAATTAATTTATCTTGCATCCTTCTAATTATATGGTGTTACTTCAAATTACGGGAATAAATGAAGTCCCCACGACGAGGGAAAGCAATGTGTTTCTACTCACAAATCTGGCCGAAGGTTGAACGAAATGAATCCTAAACAACAAATATGGTCACTTTTTCGAAATGAGTGATACGATATTGCGNCTGTCTCTTATACACATCTAGATGTGTATAAGAGACAGATATTATTGCTGCGAGATCTGTTTCCCTGCCTTTTGGATTATGTTTCCAGAGACCGTTTAGAGAGAAAATAAAGTGAAAAATTATTTTTCTAATATATCTTAAACATGCATCTATTAAGTTCAAGAGGTACATTTCATAATATCAACATAATTTACTATTAAAAGGAAAATATTTAATACAAAAAACAAAGAAAGTTCAAAAATTTCAGGATTTTGCACGCTTATTTTCAAACATAAACACTGAAATAAGAAAATCTTGTGGCTATATTTTAATTTTTGTGAAATACAATATTAAAATTGCAACATGATACGTCAGAAATCATCTATTTAGAAGGAATTTTAAACTATCCCTAAATGGCAATATTTTGGTGAGGGCCTCATTGACCCGTTCGGCTGTTCTAGGTGGACCCCCAAAAAACAGGTTACAAGCAGCAGCATTTGAAAATGAAGTATTTTGGAAGGAGTGTTTTCCCCTAGAGTTGAACCAGATGGTGTTAGTTGCCTTACACCAGTTGTGCGAGTAGATAGTGTAAGTTAGCAGACATGTCAGCATGGTTGAAATGGTGAGACGTTTGGAAAAGTGGCCTGGCTTGGAGGTGCGAGCAGTGAATCGTTTCTTATGGGCAAAGAATGAGTCCGCATCTGAAATTCACAGACAAACCGTGGAAGTTCATTGTGAAGAAGCAAAGAGGAGGCAACATGTAATGAATGTGAAAAACCGTGAGAGGTCGTACGATAGAAATCAACACGACAGTAGATGAAGAAGTGATTCAAAATGATAAAAGGGTAATTGTGCGTGCAATCGCGTCACAACTGAGATCTTCTTGCACGACAATGCCAGGACCCACGCTGCTCGCCAAACTAAAAAAATTGCTGCAAAATTTAATTACGTGATGTTGAATGAAAATGGGAGACGGGACCGAGATTCGAACTCAGGATCATAACCATTGCTCCACTCCGTTCGCCACAAGTTCCAGTCTATGACGGACATTCAACTTCTGCAGTTTTTACTCCTGTTAACTTTAAACATAACTAAGCTGTTACCTGGCGGTGTGGTTTACTGCAATATAAGAGACTTCTGTATACAAAGGTTAAAGAGGGAAATCTGGAGCTACCCCCCTCCCCCGCCCACACAGAACAGATTTGTCATCCAGTGATTATTTCCTTTATCCGCATTTGAAGGGACACTTATCTGGAGAAAGGTTCTCTTCAGACAGAGATGTGCAAACTTCTGACGAAAACTGTCTCAATGGACAGGAACGTGATTTCTACTCACAGATTATAGAAGGTACAGATGGATCACTTGTATATTACGACTAGCAGCGCTCCACTAGCAAGGCGCCGAACTAACTTGCCCCCACCACCGGTTCAACTGAATGCACGCGCAGTGGAAGTGACGGTTGGATCACATGGTTATCACGTTGTGTCTTGAAGTTATTACTCGAGCTCTGTGTAAATTAGTGTGTGTTAATTAGCAGATAATTGACAGTTCAATCAGTCAAAACGGTTTCGCCATTCTGTAGCAAGAGATTTTATTGTATTGATGCTTTCCACCTTAATTATGTGTATCAGCTTATGACTTACAATAACAATGAATAACAAGTCAAAATGTATTCAAAATAACATGTAAGTGTGCATAGAACATGTAATTTTGCCTCCTCACAAATATGAATTAAAGTGTTGAAAAAATATTATTGTGAATTTCTTTACTATTTCCTTACTAATGATTTCCAAACTTTCTATCCATTTCCAAATCCATCGGAAGCCTTAATGTAGTAAAAATAGACTTGAAGTGGTATTTTTTTTATTTTGAACTAAAATCTAATACGAATTAATATGTAGTGGGAGTAAATGTAAATTACTATAATTACCCGCACGAGGGAAAGGGGAGGAGGGTTGCGCTCTTTTGACGATAGTTCTGGGCCTTCCCCGTGGCGCGCTAGGGTACAGCTAAGGTAACGATTGGGCTTATGGGAGTGAGCTACCTGTACCTTATATAATCTGTGGATTCTACAACGTCGGGTTCAACAACTTGGTCGTGCGTTCCCTAAATTCCTAAATAGACTTCGTAACTGGTAAAGTGAAAGTGAAGAATGCGTCTCAATTCCATTTTGCATTTACTGTCTATTGTTAACACATTTTCATTTTCCTTGTGATCTTTTTTCATCCATCCTCCTATGTAAGAAACCTACCTCGGCTGTTCTAGTGTTAAAACACTTTAATTTTGAAGCGCTAATAAATTTGAAATTGAATTTGAATCGTTTCAACCAGTAGACATGAGCTGTTCACATCTTGCTCTTCTTCCTATACTAAAATGTATAACGTTTGAAAATATTAATTTTTTAACTTCGTAATTCATTAGATTATGTCTCAAATGTTTCCTTACACAACTGATTATTACGTTACATTTATATTTTATAATTAATACGAAAACAATTCTACATCTCTTTGCCCTTATATGCATTCATTCTACTACTTGAAGAATAAATCATGTTTCTGCAACAAGAGTTCCAAGCACGTACATTTACCGTTAGTAACATATTCCGAAACTCTGGGAGCTCTAAATATACTGAGACTGTACTCATGGAAAACTGTATTCGTATTGTGTAATGAATATTATATGCGTAATGAAGCTTGAGGAATACTGAAAATTTATGCCCCACACAAAATGCACGAGTTCCAATACGGAAGCATCGCACGGGTATGACGACCGCGCACCCACAGCTGGGGAGGAGGGGTTTTTGATACGAGGATATTTTGTAAATTTCAACGTTGAAAATCAATATTGTATTTTTAATAGAATTATTTTGCCTAACTCAGTACAGCGGTACAGTTTCCAATGAATAAACCATTTCGTACATGCATTAGTATTTCTTATTCATGTCGAGGAGAAGCGACTTGTTTATGAGAAGCGACAGGATAAATTGAGCTTACATAGCACCTATTGAATACTGTTACGAACTCGGTTCATCCCATTTACGACAGCCATAAACATAAAACACAGTAATGTTAAAACTTTGTGAAAACCAGTGATAGTGTTTTCGTCACTGTGCCTGGAATACTAGTGCAGCATTATAACAAAGAGGACGTTAATAATTCGCAAACACTGATAGTGATACTGGTGGTATGAAAATGATATGAAAAAATATGTTAAGCTGATAATCGTACCTTTCACGTGGGGATGAGGACGAAAAAGTAATGGTCTTTTGGGCAGGGGGTTGGAATATTAACAAGACAACTAGAAAAGGGATCTGTATTCGTGGGGGGAAATGGGCGGACGGTCAATTTGCACTGAAACTAACTGGAAAATACGATTCCACGAAGTTCAGTATTTCCAGTTGTTCAAAAAAAGAAATTAAAGTAGAGAGTAAATTTCCTAGCGCTTTTTTTTTCGCGGTAATTTTATAGTTCTTTTTTTATTGGAAACTTTAAATGAGTGGAATTTTAAGTTGACTGTTGTATAATAGTATAAAATTATTATTCACCCCTAAAATTTCTTCATTAAATTGGTCAATATTAACTAATCCATCCTAATATATAAATGCGTAACGCAAGAGTGTATCTGTTTGTTTGCTACGTGATCACGACTAAACCGATGGAACCAATCGTGATGAAATAAGGCAGGAAGGTATCATAGATGTCCAGGATGAACAGAGGCTAATTTTTATTTTTTAAATGTGTCCTTAGAAAGATAGAAATTGTTTTTGACTATAAATGTCGATAAAATCGAAATAGAAGAGTTATATTTGCTTTTGCTGTCTAAAGGGTTGGAGATAGGTGACAACTATGGCAATATTGTTTGCCTCAACGAGTTCTTCAAAAACTCCCCACAGCATATGTCAATCTACAAAAGTTAATCAAAATTATATATAAGACGTTATTAAAAACAGAAGTATTAAATACTGCAGTTAAAGAGAGTAATTTAAAAAGAAAAAATCAATCAGCATCAAATTTAATAGATCGTTTGTTATTGTTTTTTGCGTTTAACAAAGATAGAAAACGTCTCAAAATCGTAAAATTTCGACGTGTAGTTTAGATTTTACTACAATGTTACTGAAATGGTGCAGTCGCGCCACCGCGCCACGCCTCGCAAGCGAAAATTGTATTATTATGAATTTGAAAAGTTAGGATGCTGAACATGTCTAAGAAAACAGTAAGTAAAAGTATTCTGATCTAACAAAATAGATAGATTTTATTTTTTTCTGCGTAAAAGAAGATTAGAGTAAAAGAAAAATCCCAGGCAACGCTGGGTAATCAGCTAGTTTATTCATGAATTACTTTCGTCTCAATGAATACGATAATCCTCCAGATAACGATTTTACTGTTCAATGAGTTACTCATTTCTTTTGAAGCCATTTTTCCGGCAAGTAAATGGTTCTCCTCAAGATGAGCAATAATTTGCTTCTGGTAGTTTTACTAAACATATTTTGTTTATGGTGTCTCGGGCAGAGTGGATCGAGTGACAAGAAGCAGCACATTGCTTCGTAACGTACCGTAACAAATTGCCTTGAAAAACTGTGTGAGTGATAACACTGTATCATTTTCTGAATCATTTTCGAATGTTAATTTTACTGCGAATAATTAATGCCAGATAATTTTTCCTGACAAATCAAAAAATTTATATTACTTTCTATATGAAACCTTAGTTTTGCCAAACGAATATTTGAGGATGTACATTTCGAACTTTGGTATGTGAATTCTATTTTTTGTCTCTTACTAAAGTGTACTTGGCGTGATTTACAAAATCATTTTATAAACACTTACTCTATGGATACATGGCTGCGCGTAAACAAACGAATATTGAAAAGGGTTAAACCCTGAGCTATAAGAGTAAAATGGTTTCAATCGCATTGTGCACATGAAAATCGATTTCGGAGGGAGAAGGGTTATCCGTAGGGATACACCTTTCTTCTCTCTACGTCGCCGCTGACAACCCTAATCCGGTCGGAGAGCACGAAACCCGATCTCATCTCACTCGCATATTACCAGCAGGTCAGAGCCGCGAACTCTTACCTTTCCGTCAGCGTCGAATTAACGACAGATCTAATCTCCCGGAACTCTGCCTTTCGCATTTGTGGTTCATTAATGATTTCTACTCCTAAAAGACGTATCGTGACTAAGTGTAATTTTAGAGGGGAAAGTACAGGGACAATGCTGACCCCACCAAGAACTTTTCAAAGTAGATTAGCAGACACTGGGCGAACGGCTATATCATCCAAAATACCGTAAAAGATAGTCGTCATTAAGTGCTTCTACCCAGAATGTTTAGGATAAATAGTGATTTTTTGCTCCCATATGATATTGAGGGCGGTGATTACGAATTTCAATTTTGTCCCCTCGAGGAAGTTCGGGAAATATGAAAAAAGAATATATAAAACATCGCGCCCCTTTTTTGGTTTTTGATTTTTTTACATGAAAACTGCGCACTCTACAAAGAAAATATTTATTTGTAAAAACAAACATTTACTACAACTTGCATCCGTTCTTTTTTTCTCGGATGAAGTGCACGCTCGGTAGAGGATATTGAATTTATACTCCATTTTGGAAATTTTTGTCTGAAAGTCGTGGAAAAAATCTGAAACTCTCTCCTTTATGTATTTTAAGGTGTTTATTACAATTTTTATTTTTTCCACATGGAAAAAATTCAGAAAGTACGAAAAAATATTGAGAAACTAGAAAAAATCATTCTTTTTTCAGTTTTTTGTTTATTACAGGTAACACACATGTTCCAAAGGAAAGTGCTTGTTACAGCAAGAAACTTGGCCAAGTGTCCTGTAGTTTATTCCCACGCGTGTATTTTGTCAGACGAACAGTCTACCTGTTAGAACGTATTTAATTTGTAAATTCTGCTGGATATAAATTCGACGCGCTGTAACGGGCAATTTACTCGTCCGACAGAATAGCGTAACACAGCAAATATGTCGGAATTGTATGCTGCTTTCTTTTTGTAATGAAACATTTTGTTCGGAAAGTGCATTTTATCATGTTATAAGAACAACAACAACAACAACAACAAAAATAACGAATTCAACGCGTTCTATTGGGTTGACATAAATTAGTTATAACGGAGATATTGGGATTTCAGAAGGAGATCTTCTTTGAAAACTGTAAGACATATACGGAGAGACGAAATATTGAGAATAATTTGTACACAGACTCTTTCATAAATACAAAATTATTGATTTATCACGTTTGGGATAAGGATTGGTTACAGTTGTCTATGACTTGCTGCCAAAATCAGCAGAAGCTCTCGTGCATTTCATGTCCTCCAATGTCAAATTGGTTCCTTTGCTCCTGCCATGGACACCCCTACGTGAGTCAGAAGTGACTGAAATGTTTCGTACCGCGGCGTTTCCAACGCCAGACGCGGTCCTTGGCGCATGCGCGGAAGCCAAGCGCGATTTATGGCGCGGAAGGCGGCAGGCTGCCTCTCGCTGGCCCTGGGTGACCCTCCTTATTTGAAACGGAATTTGGCAGCCATTGCCGAGTACAGACACGTTTTCTTACTCCCCTCAGGTGAGGAGAGGGTAGAGAAAAAGAGAACTCCTGGCGTTGCCTTATGAAGAGCGTGGACGTATTAATTACGTTGTTAATAACTTTTCAGCGGGGTAGAAAGGTATTTTAGATCTCAATATGAAGAATGGAATTTCGTGTTTTCATGTAGCACGTCAACAGGAAAAAGTGGTTTTTTGGTCTGGATTTCTAGTTTCAGATAATTTGACCGGGAAATCATTTGAATGCCCTTCAAAGTTGTTTCATTTGCTGAGTGATGCCGGAAGGTCAGCTTCATTGATTAAGTGACTCACCATGAAAAGTCATGACTCATTGATTAAGTGATAGAAGTACGTTCTGTGATGAAAGCTATACTTGTTTTTGCCAATTTTTGTTTTTCATTATATTTGGTGTCTTGTTTTTGCCTGCAACGCTTGTCATTGCAAGACTCTCTCCTCTTTAAACCTTTTTCTTGCCCATCATGTTTATACACCACTAAACCGTCATATCTGGTATTGTCACGACTCCTGAAATCTGGTATCGTCCCTACCTCGCTCATTGATGTATTGCTATTCCAATTGTCTTCTATAAGAATATCTCTTATTTGTCCAACTTGTATCACATAATTAACGTATTGACTTTATCTGTTCTCTGTTGCAATCAATATTTTTATCCTCCGACAAAAATATTCCTTCTCCTTTTAAATACTGTAGATAACTACTCCTTTCCTGTCCATATATCTCACACTCCCAAAGTTTATGATCACTATTTTCTGTTCCTTTTCCACACATACATACTTCAGTCTCTTTCCGTCGTATTCTCTTTAAATAATCTTTAAAGTTTCACTAATCCTAAAATTTTTGGCTGTCCTTCATGTACTGCACTGAAAACTGAGGTATGTGCTGTCATGTATCTCACAACATATATAATTCTTCCTAACTCCTGTTCGTGGAGACATTTCAGTTTACTTTATTCTTCGTAGAAGTGGAAAGTCCAGAATTGATGAGATCAAGTACTAGCTGTAGATCAATTATACAAGGTTTACATATAAAAATAACGTTTCGCTTCCGTACTTGTTACCTATGATCGTGAAAATGAAAAGGGTTACAGACTTTCAGATTTTTTTGTATGAAGCAGAATTATTCAACCTAATATAGAGGCAAGGTTAAAGTTTGTTACACTAATTATTTATTAACAAATCAAAGAATGATTAAATAACTCAAATTAATGTAACCTATTTTCTAGATATGCAACGTGCTAAACGCAGCTGTATGGGGCATATTTTAGTTATTGAGAAATTTAGCACGTTTTTAGAAACACGTTATTCAATAAACATCTAATTTAATCATACAATAATATATAAAAATATCATTTTGTTTGTATGTTTATTTCCTAATACTGTAAACACTAAAAGGGGTATAGACTTCGTGTCTTTTTCATACAGAGCAGAATCATTCAACTTCAAGTCTGATCAAATTGAAGTCTTATTAATTATTTTACAAATTTTTTCGTGAGAAGTTAAAGAAAACGTATCTGGTGGTCTCTTAAGGTATTCCAGTAGTTATGTCTAGCAAGAACAACCTCTTTTACCAGAGTATTTTGTAAAAACGTTTAGAGGTAATCGTAAATTATTTATAGTTTTTGCCCCGCACTTACGAATGGAATTCGCGGTTATTTCGTGAGATATGCATGCTTGTACAACGCAAAAAGAGATATAACGAAACACTGTTTTATTTTGTAATGGTAAGTGAGAAATTCTGTTTGCAAGACACGAATAAGTACACCCAATGGAAATATCAACGATTTTTAGAAAAAGTATTTTTTACATGTTATGGGTTCTCCAATTTATGATCACTTATGACCCGAAAATCCTTGGAAACTCTGCTACAGTAATATATAACAAAAGTGTGCCACTATCACGACACCACGAGTAATGCAGGTCGTTCGTTACCGCATGAAAAGACTCAGGAGACGTAGGAGAACTGTTCCATTCTTACTCTGGAAAACAATTCTACAATTTTTTCTCGAAATGTAAATGGGGTGACATGTAAGTTTCGCAGAGAAATGGGATTCGATAACTTGAGCACGAAGTCTTTACGATCATTATCTATCCTGGCACGTACAAACTACCAAATTCCCCGTTACTTCTGGAATCTTGTTTCCACATGTTTCATCAAATTTACATTATTTAGGAGAAACGAGAAGTATTTTGCGACGGTCTCAGAGATTCATGCATACCATATAAAAATGATACATAAGTTAATATGTTGACATTGGTATAGGATTGAAAAAATAACTTATAAGATTTGACTTTCGCATGAGGAAGGTAGCGTCCATAGACCCTAATCGATGTACTGACACTTTCATAGTTCCGATTCTGATAGTGCTGGACTGCCCGGGTAGAGTCGGGTTACCATCTTTTTTCCACATACGTTAGAGAAGTTCATTAGTACCCTTAGACTCGAAGGCAATGATCAAGAGTTTCATCCCGGATTTATATGCTAAATCAATCCTCTTGAAATATATTTTTGCCATCACTACCGTAAAATTACTCCCAAAATATGACTTTCGGTAAAATTTGACCTTAAACGATCACAGGTTGAATACCTAAAGCTAAATATAGTTAAAAACGTATTTTGATAAACTATATTTTTCATGCATGAAAACATAACTCACAAAAAATGTTTCAAAAACTTACAGAAATATCTTTAATGTTACTTTTGAGAATTTTTTCCCCTTATATGTACTCTCTGTAAGAATTTAGAAAAATGTTATAATTTAATATTTTCACATGTGAAGCAATGTTATTCGCGAATTTTTTGTGTGGGTGTATTTTCATTTAGAAAAATTCTCAAACATTTTTACCACAGTTTATTAGGCGCCACATGCTTTTTAAAAAGAAAAAAAACTAATAAAGAGTATGCAACCCGTTACACACATTGTACTCACCACATGTATAATATTCATGGATGTACAATGTACAGTACATGCAAAAGATAGGTTTTTTGTCTCCGCGGTTGATAAATCAATGACTAATTCAAGGTGCATTATATTACTTATATAACCTCTATGTTTACATAAAATTTGATCTAGAAAACTCGTACATTTTGAAAAGTGCCAACGAGAGGCAAACTTCTGATTCACTTCGAAATCCAATTTTAAAAACTTCTTCACGAATCACGTTCCACTTTAACTTCTACCATATCTTTATGAAAATGTAAATTCCTTCTCCGCGCAAATGCCACACTGATGAAGTACATAAGTACCGACAGCGATGGTCTAGTGGTAGCCTCCTCGCTTCCACGATCTCGTTGAGCGGTAGAGCGTGGGTTCAAACTCGAACTAGGTAAGGGTTTCCGCTGGGGTTTCCCTCAACTACTCCAGACAAATGTCGGTTCGGTACCATAAATTCCCCGACAACCCAACATCTCACCTTCCCAATTCCCTTAAGCCAGTCCAACGGTTAGTCGGATGAGCAGGCCTCATTGCCTGAACCTCGCCAAAAAGCATTAAACAAAGAAATAAATAAGATTTATTTGTTGAGTACCTCTCAGAGAAACGGTAGCAAATTCATGTGTGGTCACCAATTTTCAAGCGTGGTCACTGTCTCTCGGTCTACCAACTGAAGATCACAGCAAGTTACCCCAAATGTCGGCTTTCGATGACCATTAAATCCTGGCACGATCAGGTCCAAGTGCGGAAACCTAAGCTCAAATCATCCGAGATATTTTCATTGGTTCTTGAATTTTTGAGGGGATGTTGCATTTGTATTGTTGAGCAATAAGGTATTTTTAGAAATTCTGATTTTGAATGGGGTCATAGGTATGGGGCGGAACGGATGTATTAAGATATATCCGAGATTTGTATTAAACGTTTTAATATCAAATACATAAAAGGAAATTTCCCAGTTTGTCAGTATTTCACTTTAAAGTTTGTGCAACGGAATAAAAATATTTTCAGGGTTTTGTCGTTCACATTAATAGAATGGAAGATTATTATAAATACCCCAATAATAAATATAAATGAAAATCCATGAATGTGGTTTACACTCAAGCCACGAGCTGTAGAATTCCGGAAACAAGTTCCAAAACTCAAGCGTACTCAACTCGTGTTTTAATAAACTTCATGAAAGGGATTATTAAATTCAGAAAATTCCTTTATATATGCGTCATTGGACGACTAATTTTAATTTTTTAATCAACTTTTTCTTTGAAAAAGAAACCCCTCTCATATCTGCCTATTCAACCCATTGGTTCTGTTATTTCCCCGGCATCCACAAACAAATATTCCCGACCGAATCATTTCAGCGTCACGACGCCCTGCTTGATTAAAGCGGAGGCGAGCGGAGTGAATTCCGAGGTCCTGCGGACACCTGCGCTCTCCCACAGCGCGAGGGCGGGATCGGAGCAGGGTTCGTGGAAGTCCCGAGCGCGCAGCCAGGACGCCTCTCCACGGGGTGTGTTCCGAGAACATCCTCTGCGACGCCTTTCATTGGAGGAAATTGACGGAAGCGCATAAAAGAGCGGGATGTGTCCCTTGCTATTCAGAGTTACGAGCGTGCTCATTCACTAAGACGATGTCTCTGTCTCTGCTTACGACATGCGATTTACATTGGTGAGCACCAGAATGTGAATGAAAGTAGTCTTTTATACCTGTTCATTGCTATTGTGGAATGCATTACTCCGTGCCAGATTTGATTCTTCTAGATCTCCGATGCTCATAAGAATGAATATAAATTTTACCAACTAATCCACTCACAAATTGACTGTCCATTTGTTCTCGCTTTGCGAAGATGTATAATTTCAATATATTTTTTCTTGATCTTTCTGAACTACAGAGTTTGAATCTAATTTTGGAAAATCAGGTTTTCAGTTCATTTTCCGGAATGAAAATTGAATTAACCGCGAACGACGTAGAATTCATTACGAGAAGAAACGTGGAGTACGAAATTACTTTTATATCCCTTACGAGATCGGAAACGAATCGGTGCATTTGTCTTCAGTATCCCTTCCTCATTTTTCCGTTCCCATATGGAAACTATGGGAATGGAACGTGACAAAATACGGGTAATCGAAAAATAGCACTGACCTTAATTAGTTCTCTCCCGAAAGTCAGATTTTTTTCGGAAATAACTGTAATCATTTACCAAAAAGCTTCGAGATCACCATCTTTGTGAATAGGGTTCTGAGAAACACGTTTCCTTAGAATTTGTGATGTCCCGTTTTGCATATAGACCGGATTAGAAAAAAACATTTCCCACGCGTAAAGGTGCGGGGATTAAGTGGATAAAAGAGTGATAATGACCTCATTTCCGGCATTGCACCACTTTGTTGGAAAAGAACTTGGTAGAGCGAATCAGTTTCAAATGCCCCGATTCAAAAGTGGGATAACAAGATCTTAGCGGCATGTATTAAAAGAGCATCTCTAAGTGAAATCCCTGATGTTGTACCTCATGCTCCACCCTCAGAGTTTGGGATGTAGTATTCAACTAGAACGTCCATCTCAAATGCTCCTAAATGGATGAAGATATCCAAGTGTGGATTTAAATAAGATAAATTGCGCAAAGGAACTAGGAGTTAAACGAGTTTAAATTATTTACAGCTTTTTTACCTCTAGAGATAATGACACCAACTTTGATTTTTTTCTCGTGAAAATACATAATTATTTCAGCGTTTCTTCGAAATAAATTTAGAAAATACAAAGATATAGCTTTTATTAAATTTGAAAGAACAATAGGAGAGTAAAAGCGCCTTAACTATGTGAAAATTTCAGACGCAAGCCAGGTCAAAAACGAGCACCACATCTTCTACATCAGGGCTCGGCTTCAGAGCACGATGTAACAACTATACGTAAACGGTATTAGTAAACCCGGAACCATCAATGACACGTCATAATTTGAATTAGATAGCGATCTAATTCTCTGTGCTACCTCCCACTTTCTGCCACGATATTCGGGATCAATATGATGTAGAATCAAAATGATGGTGCCACTTTTTCATGGCCTCAATCGTTTCATCCTGTTGACAGTTTCATGGTGATAGAAGTATATGAAAATAGATTGAAATTAAGAAATGAGATATATATGGAAAAGTATTGAAAGATTGAAATTTCAAAATAAATCTGGGAATAGATATTATTACATTAAGAGGGATTAATATAATTAAGCTTATTACATTATATTAAATCTGGGAGTTAAACTCATTATATTAAGCGAACAATAGTTGCCAGTGTACTCTTTGTCAGAAACGTTTCTGGGTATTTCAGATGAAGTGTCACACAGGAGGGTGTAGGAATGTTGAAGCGATGGCCTGAGAAAAATTGTTTTTGTATTTTTATTTCTTTAGATATTCGCTTAACTTCCCTTCTCTTCTGCTGATGATGGCCACCACGCGGCCGAAAAGGCCTTACGCATTAATAAATAACAAAAAATTAGATATTATTGGACTACATCTTCTTTAGACAATAATATGTATACTACCAACACCGAACTTGGTACAACTCATACAATGGAGGAGAATTCCCTTTCAATTATAATTAACCACGAAAATTCAGTAACACTTTAATCCTTAATGGAATTGAAATAAATCTTTTGTTTCTGTTTGAATAATACGAAAATTACTATTTACGATTTGAATGGTTACTACGTAGAATAGTTTACCTAGAAAAGCGAATGATGAGACGTGTGGCATTGCAGATGGAAAGACTATTGACGAAAAGTGGAAGACGATTCCTGGAGGAGTGGTATCTACGGTCGCAACTACCGTTTCTGTAATCTTGCTACCATCTTTTGAAGTTTCATGGGTCCATAAAATACAACCTATAAATATATTTGTTTGCTTCAAGTAATTACGATAACCAGAAATGGTGTAAGTCGCTAAGCCAAAGATATACGAAATATATAAAAAGGTAAGTCTAATATTACCCTTTTAACTGGAAAACAAATAAAATAATTGGAATGTAATTTGATATAATTACTAAAACTAAATTGATAACACATACACACATGTTGACTGAATATAATCCAGATGGACATAAAATTAAATATATCAAAGAATTTGAGTTCTGTCTGGTCTAAACGCATTCCATCAATAATGAACGAAATTGAGAACAGTTCATCGAAAAAGATTTATAGTTTATAAAAATACCAGATCATACCTTAAAGTTTTTCAGACCATTCCATACAACCCTGACCTACTTGAGATGGAATTGTCCCTACAACGACGCATCCATCTATACAAGTTTTCGACGTTTAATGATTTAACTCTCTGTCAGCAGAACTACCCTAAAATTACGAAGTGTCCGCGGCGTGATAGGTCAAGCAAGGGAGCAAACACATTGATACTGCATCCATTGTGATACACGTACTTTCTTTGTTTGAATCGGATACTTCTTTCTACTTTTTGCAATGTAAAGGCCGTAAGAGACTTTTTCAATGCTGGAAAGTAATTAAGTCATAATTTCATAAATTTCTTATATCCCGGAAAATACTCATAAGACAGACACGGAATTGACCCTTTTGAATGAACAGGAGAACTTCCCACCGCAGAAAATGCTGGAAATGACCTCCGCTGACGACGACACAGCGATATATTCGAATTATCTTCGAGACACGCATAGCAGCTCTGCTTGAGGGACACTAGCAATAGCGTTTTCAATGTTCTGCAGCAGCTCTTACAGAGTGTGGGGATTATTTGAATACACCTGTACTTAAATTTCGATTTTTTCCCTATTGTAGTATTTATAAATGGGAAGTTTAGCGTGTAATTGAAACTTATCTACATGGAACGCTAGGAGGTAGGAGTTGGGTGGCAGGCTATTGTTAGTAGGTGGACCGGTTATCTAGGTTTACCAACAACTTGGCCCACGTAAAAGAGTTAGTAGAAGAAGTTAGCAGTTATTGTTAAAGAGTTATCGATACTAGCAGGAGGTGGAGAGAGGAAAGAGAGTTAATGTGAAAAGCTACAAATTTTTCTGGTCCAACCAGGAATCGAACCGGGGATGACTTGAAGAGCAATAACGCTACCACTTGGGCAATTTTGATTTGATTCACAGGTAAAAATCACGGGGAGAGAGATCAGGCGATCGAGGTGCTCAGGAGATGTTCCTGTCTCTGCTTACTGTCCCCTCTTCACCAAACACTCATTCACTCGTGACGAGGTTCTAAAAGCGGTGTGAGCTGTTGCACCGTCTTGCTGAAAATATCCATTAAGTCGTTCATGTTCTGTAAGTTGACCCTCAAATGGACTAAACAGATTATGGACATAACGGTCAGCATTTACAGTTTGTTGAAAGAATCGTGCTATGACGCGGAAGACATTGCGCACCAACCGCACAGCTATTCGTTGTTCACTGATGTGGGTTTGCTAATGCATCAGGGCGCAGGTTCAGTGAGCAGTGCAGTTCTCCTGTTCAATAACAAGGGTCATTTTCGTATCACGATTTCAATTCTTGTCCGGAACAGTTTTATTGTGCCCACACTGTATCACACGCCACGCAGTAATGGAAATTCTCATGGAATCTAGTGAAGTCGAATAAAAGGCAATCAAAACTTTATCAATTACAAAAAATATAAAACAGTTTGTTTTAATTGAAGAAACTATTGAAGAGCCAGTCTGAACCACATCAATTGGAACTGTCACGTGCAATTTGAGGGGGATATTTTAAAAGATTTATATTTCGTATTTTTGATACTTTTTCATAAATGTATTTGGTAAAATTACCGTTCCTTAATTATTAATTATGATTCGTTTTAATGTAAAATACCCATAAATAATTGTATTGCTGTATTATATTGTTATTTATACATTTTTCTCCCTTATATTACATTCCGAGGTTGTACAGTACTGGAAAAGAAAATCGGCCCTAAAAAATATTCTAGGTCCCTCGCTCTTAGCAGTTGGGATTTGTTAGGTTTGCAAGGCCACTCCCCTGCGGAAGGGACGACCTTCGTTCGACCAGTCGTAGGCAAACTCGAAACTGCTTCCATATTTGGCAGACCAATAGAAAACTATCCCTATTAATTAATATCGCTAGAATTAATTTTTTGTGTTATTCATTCATATTTTATACAATTGTTTTCTATAATTCTTGAATTAATAAAAATAGTACAAAAGAATTGCAAATTATGTGAAGTTACGGTAGACGATACACATCACTTCATGCCAATGAGCTTTGAGTCCTATACGCCACTCTGTCAAGTTCAGAAATTATAGGAATATTTATATGTAATTCCTGATTCGAATTTTAAAAAGTCCACACGATATCTTGCAATGATATCCAAATTCTATGATAAAAACAATGTTTTTTAACAGTAAGAAGCAAATCTTTTTACGGAGAAGTTTAATTTGTTTTTTATTCCCTAAGACGGCGTTGTGAGACAACTTGAGATGTCATTTTAATATAGAGAACAATAAAATTTATTGAAGTTAAGAATACAAAGAATATTTTTTGTTATGGAAGTCCAAGACGTATAAAATAAAAAATTACGAAATATTTCTCTAATAACGGCGCAATAAAACATTTTCTCCCCTTACGACTTAATAGGGATATATTCATCAGTACTAGTCTTCTATTGGTCTGAGTATACTCGGAATATTGACGAGGGTTGATTTTATTTTCCAGCTCCATACGTAAGATATACTTTTTAACTGAATCGAAAGAACAAGTACTTTCCTCTCCCGCAAGCGTAAGATGTAGCAAACAATTCTCTCAGCTGGCTACTGGCAAGGAATCGCCAGAGTGTTCGCGTTCTCGATCAAATATTTGGTCTTTCATTGAGATAAAATGATCGGATGTATTCTTGAAATGTATTCAGAATGATACTCATTGATACAAGCTCTGGTACTCACCACATGCACACTTATATTCGTATAGTCACCATATTTGCATTTATACATTGACGCATTCAGCTTCTCTCCAATACGTCGTCCTATATCTCGAAATCAATAATTTACGCATGAACGATAAGGCGTTCAAATGAGAATCAATAAATGATATGCTCCTTAAAAATTTCCTTTCCAACCTCGATTAATCCTGGAGGATGAAGCAAACCAACCCATGGTTAACTCATTGAAATAACCATTAGTTTCCTCTCGATGTGGAATTGTTTGACTTCTTTTCAATTCTCCCTAACTCTCCATTAGCCACCTCACACATTCACAATGTAGACTCATGGGAATGCAGTTGGGAAAGCGACATTCCACACACACCGCATATCGCCGAAGGCCGTGAAAAAAGGTACGAGACGTCGGACAGTCATTGATATGACGCATAACTCTTTTGAAACAGTCAGGGACTCGTTCAATATTTTCTATACGTGTAAAATGTAACTCTCATGAAATAGTCAATAATTCGTTCGGATTTTTCAAATATATTTTCACAAAAAAAAATGGAATATTTCAGTAGTATTTCATAGCAATAGCAAACAATGAAATCCAACCACTTTTTCTTAATCAAAGTGAATATTGTATTTCTTACGCGACTATTCTGTCAGGAACCTGTGGCGCGCAACTTTTTCCCGGGATGGATTGCATGCACCACGGGCAAGTTAATTTGAAATTTCGTAACTTAAATATATATAATTTGTTTCAAATAATGTACATTTAATTCTACTACAAATAGCGTCCATTATATACTCTAATTAAAAAAATTATTGAAGACTTGAAATTGATTCCAACATTTAAAAATAGACGAAATAATTTGTTAACGAAAGGGAAAGCTAAAGATCACATGAATTCTAACAACGTAGTATACAAAATAAAATGTAAAGATTGTAATGTAGGTCAAACAAAGAGAGGGTTAAAAACTTGAATCCAAGAGCGCAAACGAAATTTAGTATCTGTTGAACAAAGTGTAGTTACCTCACATTGCATTAACAATGGTCACTTGATGGATTGGGAAAATACTTATTTTGTAAAAAGAAGTTAATTATTTCGAACGTTGTATATCAGAAATGGCATTTATAAAAAATACACACGGGAGTTTGAAAAGTTATCTGGTTTATACAATACAATATTATAACATGTTTGAGTAAACATATTTTATGTTTATATTTATATTTAATATCATGTTCAATTGCCCTATTGTTATGTTTCTTGTTATAATTTGTTGTAATATGATCACCTTAAAACGAAGACGAAACGTTGTGAGTTCTTATCACAAAATATATATTATTCGTCCATGACGGGTCGTAAGTCTTTAATTATTAATAAATGTTTTTAAGCATATTTATTGAATAACAACATATTTAATTACGCTTTAGAATAAGTATTAGTTTGAAAGGTAACTGGACAATCTGTTATCAATTTCCTGTGTATTTTTTCCTGTGTAAGTTGTGAATGGTTACACTTTCTTGTTTTGCGTGTAGAGTATTCGTCCCCATTTTCTCCCTGAAATGTCAGGTGTGCCAACCACATCTTCAATATTTCGACGCAACTAACTGAATTCGCGATCTGGCGGTCTGAGATCGCTCGGTGGAATATTGGGTCTACCTTTATCCGCTTGGATGACGTGACTCCGTATCCCCTGTCAGGGAAACTGCTCTGTTCATCTCGATGATCTCGCAGCCTCACCGACCTTCTGCTAATGAGAACAACGCCATGTCACATCAGCAAGCGGTGCATCCTGTCAGAGACTGACATGAAACACGGTGAAATGGCGCTAATCTATGAAAAAATAGCGCTCTCTTGTTACCAACTTTTGTTCGTTAGATGCGAGTTATGCGCATCAACAATCGCGGTGATAGACTCAGGAGATTAAAATTGTAAAGAACGGCCATGATGTGAAAGAACTGAATAAATTTGTCTTATTTCCAGTTGCATTTTTGTTTGCTCTTTTGGAAAAAAATATAATGAATTGATAAACTACTGGTATGTTATCAATTCACGTGCTGGTAATCAAATTGATACCTCAGTATAGTACTTTTTTCTTTTCTTTCTTTTTATCATTTTGATTTGACTTTCTTCTCACCTTCTATATTTGGCTTCTGCAAAACAAGGTTCTTAAAATTTTGTTCTTTGCTTTATCTGTTTACTTCGCACAACTTTGCTGTGATGTTGCCCGTCCCTGCCACGGGGAGCGTGCGCTAATCTACTCTAATATTGTTCTGCGAATTTGTGTTATTTTCTCTATGTACGTAGTGAATATCTCATATTTCTTCTGTGTTTGTATGATTGGTCACGCTTGTGTTAAATTCAAGATGTCATGTCTGCTGTATTCCTTAATGTATTCAGCTCTCTCTGGTCCGTACATGGGACATTCGTACAGAATGTTCTGGTCTTTCTTCTGCTGTATTACATTGGCATATATTGTCTTCCCAGACCTTTTTAAATAGCCCTAAATTCTTAATATCCTATGAGATATTGCAGTTCGAACCATTTTATTTTATCGACAAAACTTTGGGTATATATTTATACATTACACGTCCTTTTTACTGTTGTTCCATCTTATTTGCCATGCATCCATTAAGGTTGAGTAATCTTTTTTCTTGCTTTTCTACCTTCTCTATGTATTGTTATTTCTCTAGTTGTTTTTAATTTATGTTTGTTTAACCTAGTCTTTTCCCACTTCATGTGTATGGATATATGATGCTTCATTTTGGTTTTGACTGGGGAATACTAGGGTGCCGGATGCCCTTCCTGCCGCATCTCCCCTGAAGCGGTGATTATGAACGACATGGGGGTGAATGAGTGAATGTGGTGGAATGATAGG
>NNCF01128139.1:443976-509740 GCA_002313205.1 Laupala kohalensis | reverse complement strand
GAACCCCGAGAAAACCTGCCGCAAACACCGCTCCGTCCACCACATCGAATTCTACTTGGATCGGACAGGGTTTGAACCGGCGTCCCCAGAGGTAGAAGGCAAGCGCGTTAGGCACTACACCCCGTTGTTTTTAATATATTTATATTTAATTTTCTGAACATACAAATCTATTGGCAGTACTCTTGCCGTACTTGTCGTGAAATATTATAGTGTAATATCCCTATTCTCATCATACTATTCGATTTAGTATTTACTCTTTGTTTGACATGTTTTAGGTGATCTTCAAACTGTAATTTCTGGTCTATATTAACCCCCAAGTGCCTTTGTCTAGTCACAACTTGTAGTTTTCGTCCATTTAATCTAAGTATTATATCTCGTCCTTTTCTCCTTGCATGTTCAAACCAATGAATTTGAGTTTTTTTCGTTGACAACGTTAATCCTCCCTTCTCACACTTTTCCACACGTGTCCAGTGCTCTTCGAGATTCCTCTTCAAGCTTTCGCCGTGAATTTCCCTCTACAACTATAACTATATCGTCCGCATATGCTACAAAATTTTCCCCTCTGCCTCCATATTCCATAGTACTTTGTCAAATATTACATTACAGATCAATGACCCATTGGAGCAACCCTGTGGACATCCCACCGACGAATCACAAAGTATTTTATTCTGTCTGTGAAGTATGATTTCACTACATTTATGACGTATTTTGGCTATTTCTTTTCCTCTAGTTTTGTTATAATATCTTCCCATCGTGCATAACCAAAGGCTCCTGTATTATCTATGCGTGCACAGTGACGAACTTCTCGTTTTTTTATTAAATCTATTAATGCCGACAATGCATCCGCCATACTCTTTCCTGGTGTAAACCCGTTTTGTTGCATATTCATTTTTCCTTCTTTATATAAATGTTACTGGATTCTTTGTGTTACAATTCTATCAAATATTTTACTAATGTTGGATGTAGTGATATTGGTCGGTAAGATGCCGGATTGTTCGTTGCTCTGTCCTTTCCCCTGAGGAATAATTTAATTTTTGATATTTTCCAACATTGTGGAAAATAATGGGTCTCTAAACATTCATTATATAATCGTGTCAGCTTTTGTAGTAATATCTTTGTATTCTTCTGTACCATCTCATGCAAAATGTTGTCAAATCTCGGAGCTCTTTTCTCCTCCAACACTTCACGTTCCGTTATTTTTTCTATTTCCTTTGGTTCTAGTTTATCACACGTCCAACTCTGCTTTGGTGTTGCTGGATACATACTATCTAGCATATACTACCCCATCTTTCGCCATATCTTTGTGTAACTCACCCCCTCCTTCATTTAAGATATACCAGGGCGTAAACTGAAAAGCTGCTGCCTCCATCACAAGCAGTAACCGTATAATATGGCGGATAAGGAAGCGAAAGAAAGTTAAGCACTGCCATTGGATGCCAAAGGATTAGAACGTAATAATACTTCTAAGACATCGGGAAATTTAGGATTGAAAGTGCATTAGATTCGATTTCAAATAGAGTGTACCTACACTTTACATCTCGATCTTTCCGATTTTTGTGAGTGGATGAAATATTTCGTTTATCGGGTGACAAACGCGTGATACTCATGAAATCTTAAAGTGCCAATGTCTTGGCTCCCTCAGGGATCACTTTGTCACATTAGAAAATTCGTAGATAATCACTTCAAATTCAATAGAAGTTCGGTATGTTCTGAAATATATTATTTTTAACGTGTATATTGTAAATCTATACTTATTATATTTACTACGAATGTTCAGTAAGATAGCAAATATTTCAATATGCCTAAGTATTTACACAATTTCAACAACACAGCAATAATAATATTTAGTGGTATAATGTGTATGGTGAATAATTCAAGTGGTATAATTTGTGTATATGATCACGAATATCTATGTATGTATGATTATTATGTAGTGATTGACGATGGTAAAATGGAAGGACAGACCTGATAGCTTGAGCCTAACCACAAAATAAACCAGTTTATAATAATAATAATAATTATTATTATTATTATTATTTGGTCGATCTTAAACGGCATTGAAATCTCGTTAAAATGTACACGCAGACCCAGATTGTGTATACTTCACAAATAAAATACAGTTTCATACGGATACCCCGTGGAAACGTATGGTTAATTCAAGAAGAGGAAATTGTATGTGTCAATCAAATAGAACCATAGCATGTCACATTACTATTAACTACGTTCGTCTGACGTTGACGTCGCATGCAACGGCAGAGCGATGTCACTTATGAGTCCGGCATCATATGAAACAAACATTTATTTTAGGTGTAAGTCTTTGCCCTCGATGACGTTTGCTTGTTCCGAAACAAGTCACTTTATTCGGGTAAAAAAGTAATAATCAATGGCCTCGCAATGCATGATGGGTAAAGGTCGTCCACCAATGGCATCACTCACCGTTCAGTTACACTAAATTACGGCAAGTTATGGGGAGCGTTAGACTTGGTGTTACATAACGGTTTATTTATTAAAAAGTCAAACTGTCCCACAATAGACTCCGCAAGTACCCAATGAGTTCGTGGAGGGTAGAGTCGGGAATCGAATTGATCATGACGGACTCGTAATACCATATTTTTCAAGTAATCCTTTTTTGTTATTATTCCGTCCTACTCAGCATTTGCTACATCCATGCGGTCGCAAAGAAGATTACACTCTTTTCACATTAATTTTATTTCGAAAAGTGTATTCTGTTGCATTCTGTTGCCTCTCCAACGTAATGTATATTAAGAGATCGAAGGCTATTTAAAGTTAATAATGAAATGTAGAACAAATTCTTTCATAACCATACGCAGAATTTGAATTTTCCATTTGAACTGAAATAGTGCAATAGAGAATTACAGGAGAATATGTGAATGAGTCTGAATCAGCACATGCCTTTCCTGTAGATTTCCCAGGCGTTATATTCTAATCGTCTTCCTCACCGCTCAAAGATAGCACCACCATCGTCTTCGCGTTCCGTACACTCTAATGGCGCTAATACACTCTAATGGCGGAAAAAAAATAGTTAACATTGGTTTGAATTTCGAT
The DNA here is from genome assembly GCA_002313205.1 of Laupala kohalensis. Lineage (NCBI taxonomy): Eukaryota > Metazoa > Arthropoda > Insecta > Orthoptera > Trigonidiidae > Laupala > Laupala kohalensis. The sequence continues at coordinate 506,674 of NNCF01128139.1, read as the reverse complement.
ATCCAACTGGAGTTGCATGATATTGAAAGTGTGGTTTCGAGCATAAAATTTCGGTCTTGATTATTCTGTTGTAAAGGATATGTGTACATTCCGAAACAATTTTTTAAAATTATGATACTCTTATCAATACCATTTGGTTAAGAAATTTATATGATGAATAAAATCACTGGTCGTAATGTTATGTCTCATGCTCTGACACACTCTTGAGATTAATTCTGATGTTTCTGCAACAGTTAATTTTTGGAATGGTCTCTCCTACAGAGAGACCCACTATGAATGAAAACAAAGTCTTTCTGTTACACCTAAATCCTCAGTTATTAAAAATATCTTCGTAAAACTTTCACGTATGGTAGCTACGAGTATATTCGTTCAGCCGGTCAAAATTTGCTCCATTTGTGTGATAATGTTCCCTTCCTTTTATCTTACACTATATCCTATTTGTTTGACTCATCTTGAAGATGCGATTTTGTAAATTGTGGTTCAGTAATGAAGCGAAGATGACATTGGGAGAGTGCAACGTCTTCTGCTAAATATATAATAGCGTAACGTCTGCCAAAACGATATGTAATGGTAAAATAATGCATCATGCAATCAAAAACGTAATCAAGGTATTCAATGAAAGNGGTTCAGTAATGAAGCGAAGATGACATTGGGAGAGTGCAACGTCTTCTGCTAAATATATAATAGCGTAACGTCTGCCAAAACGATATGATATGGTAAAATAATGCATCATGCAATCAAAAACGTAATCAAGGTATTCAATGAAAGAAAAAAAACATGACACAATGACAAGCACATTTTGTTGACACGTAATTATTTAATGACTCTCAAAGGAAAATTCATTTGGACGGTAACAGCAAGTAGACAATAGTAGAATTAAATGGGCAAAGAATCACTCTGGAATAACTCGACGTTAAAACTTCCAATAACAAAACATTTCATGATGTATTTGTAAATTAAACTGTGAAAGGTCAATAATGGGCCATACACACGACATCAACATTTAGCGGAAAACAGTCCATCTTCGTCTGCATAGTGAAATATAAATAAATAATAAACGACATTTTTACCAGACAATTTATTTTTTAGAAGTCAGTGGAAAAACATCACTAATTAAATACGAGAACAATACAAAACTTTGAAAATTTAAAAAAGACTCTCGACATTTCAGTGCCCATTACTTTATCAAGTGAAATACATCTCAGTGAAGTAAATATTAGTAGAATCTAGTCGGTGGGTAGGTTAAGATAAGTCCTTGTGTGGGGAAACTTCTTCTTCGCAATATTTGTAATGTCTCACATTAAGGGCTCTAATGACCTTTGATGTTGACGAGCCCTAAAGCCCCACAAAAAAAAAGTCTCACATTTCACCCTTAATACAATCTTCATTTAAACGCTTTATATCATTAGTTTCCACGTAGAATATCACCGTGTTTGATTTTGAAAATGCTGCCGGTTTGAATGACGTCGCAATTGTTCCGTTCTGATTTCCGTAAAACACTGAACTTCTAATCAACTACTTTCAGTTGCTACATGCCTAACTATTGAATGACAACTCAACAATCCTCTCTGAAAATAACTTTGGGGCATAACCTTCCCGGAGGTTCCACCGGCTTTCAATGGCATTGCAGATCAAGGAAACAGCTCTTTACGGGTTTGATTACTCTAATTTTCTCTCCTTAATCAACGCATGATCTCTTTCCAATTCAGATTCCAACTCCAGGAATTTGGTTGAGTCTGATAATGTTCTGCAAACGTCGTAATTCCACTGTCTCTGCATTAACATTGCTGCACTCTTAGTAGAACCACGTATTGCAATTATAACATTAAGCCCAGAATACAATATTATCTTACATTTTTCATATAAAATGGGAATAACTCGTTCAAACCGCACATCCTGAGTTTATTACTACACGCCAATTATCAGAAGCAAACTTCTCACAGGGCAACATACCACTAACGACAAAGGGAAACCGTCGAAGCTGTCAATACCGAGACATTGCGCAGCCGCATTTCTGGAAACACGCGCCGCCTGGGTACCCACGCGAGTAGAATGAAATTCATTCACAAACATTCACACTATGCGCAAAATTTAGATTTTGGCATTTGAAATAAATCTTAGCATTTTTTGGCGAAATTAGATAGTTGAACTTTTCCCATTCATGTTTTTTCTAGTCGTGCCTCCGTAAACAGTCATTCCTTAAATAACTCCTTGTTCTTCATTTATCATTATTAATCTCAATCACACGTATCATCATCTACCAGATTAAACATTTTCAAAAATCTCTTAAAATCTCCATGGTTTGTCAAAATTTCTGCAATTCCTGTTTTATTATTTCTTCTGTCATTCTGCATAATTTACGTTTGGTATTAGTTTGTACAAATCACCACCTCTTCATACTATATCCCATCTAATTGCCATGTGTAATACATTCGTTATTTGTTTTCTCCTAATATTCTTATCTTGTTTAAGAAATGTCGCAAGCAACGAGAATTTTTGCTAGATATCCTCTTCAGTCTCGACAGGTGTCTCATACACAAGACTTTTCACACGACCCCATTAGAAGAAATCAAGTGGGGTGAGATCAGATGAACGAGATGGCCACTAAACAGGACCTCCTCTTCCTATCCACTTTGCAGGGAATGACTGTGCTCATGAACCCTCAGGCCAAAGGCGAGGGGTTCCATCTTGTTGGAATCACATCCGTTGAAGGTCGACAAGTGGGATGTGTTCCAGGAACCTGGGTAGTACATCTCTGATCACCACTGTGTACACTGCTTCATTTAGACGGTGAGGAAGAAGAAACGGGCCTAGTACGTAATCATTGACTAAGTCTGCCCACACGTTCACTGAAAATTTGTGCTGATGACTCTTCACAACTGTAACGTGGGGATTCTCATCATCCCAAGCAATGACTATTGTGACTATTTAACATTCCATCTCTCGTGAAAAAGGGTTCATTTGTGAAAAGTACATACGCAGGGAAGTGAGGATCGACTGCAAGGCGCTGCAAGACTCATTGACTGAACACAGCACGAGGTGCGAAGTCAGCAGCACTCAAAGCATGCACTTTCTGTTGATGGTAGGGGTGTAGCTGCGTTGCACGTAATACTCGCCACACAGTTCTGTGCGAAACATAAATTTCACGTTCAACTGATAAAGTGCTGATTGCAGGCGTCTCATCCACGCGAGCAAGCACTGCATCTTCTAAGTCGGGAGAATGTGTAGTTCGTCGTCCTCCTCGGTTGTTGTACTGTGGTAACAATTGCCCTGTTTCCCTTAATCGTTGGAACAGTCGTGGAAACATGGTGTTATCCGGATGTCTCATACTTGGATGCTTGACCCTGTACAACCTTTCAGCTTCTCTGCTGCTTTCATTTGCTTGCCCATACACGAAAATCATATCAGCAAGTTCCGTAGCCGGGTAGAACTCCATTTGGATAGGGCTGATCAACGAACCACTTCAACTCGTAAACACAGACTGAACCCTACAGTCCAGACATCGTACACCGATCACGTTAGTACACAGTACGCCATCTGCATTGGAAAAGTTAAGTTATTATCCCAGCCTCTTCTGCTCGTCGGGAATTTCTACCATTCAATCTTAGCACATGTATTCCACTGTCGAAGGTATCAGACCGATTTTCGCTTTAACTTTTGACTGCCGACCTCAGTGGTGTAATGGATACGTCGCTCGTCTACTAATCCCAAGTTAGCGGTTTCAAACCCGACTGAGGTCGGTGGGTTTTAACTTTTGACTCGATCGTTTCCGGAATATGGTTCATTATCTCAAATTGATCCATTTGCCCTCCTCCATCATCCCTGAAAAGTTTGTAACATCACAGATACACCTGTATATTTCTATAAATCTTTTCCTACTAAAATTTAATTTATTGAGTCTTGCTCGTAATGATGTAAAGAATAGTGTCTATATGTTGTCCTGTAAATAATCTCTATGTTGGTCAAACTTCATTACATTATCAAATTTAACTCCCTGGGAGATATGATATATCACAACTTTTAATTTCCTCCCTCGAAACTTGAAATGGGGTACACTATTTGCACTATTAAGCTTTCCAAAAACCATGACATACGTTTAGTCCGGTGCTATTTCTAAGTCATTATTTTTGCACCAATTGCCACATGTTTCTAAAACTTTATTCATGTTTTGCTCAATTTCTCTTCGTACTCCTCCTTCAAGGAAGATGACTATATCGTAAGCATATCCCATTATTTATAACCTTTTTTCTCTACTTTTTCAAGCAATTCAATATTCGGTAAATTCCAATAGATAATGTTGGGTAGAAGGAAATGTCCTGAGTCATTTATGGACAATCTTGACAATGCAGACTTATTTATGGACAATCTTGAAAAACAAATTTTTGACTCAGGACATTTCCTTCTACCCAACATTATCTATTGGTACCGCTACGTAGATGACGTAATCACTCTTTGGACGGGAACTCACAGACAACTTGACATTTTTACTCAATTTCTCAATTCACTTCACCCTAACATAACCTTCACCACAGAAATTGAAAATGACAATAGAACACTCAATTTCCTAGACCTCTCTATTTCTCTAGTAAACAACCGCCACCAGTTTGACATATTCAGGAAAGACACATTTTCAGACACTACCATACACAATTCTTCACAACACCCTCCATCACACAAACACGCTGCCTTCCACTCCATGGTCCATCGTCTGTTCACCATTCCACTCTCACCAGAAAAAATCAAAAAAGAAATAGACACTATAAAACTTATAGCAGAAAACAATGGCTACAATACCTTTCTCATTGATAATATAATCACTAAGAAAGTTAGATTATATCACACGAAGAACCTCACATCACTTACTCCAAACAATAATATTCAAACCAGACACGCAATCCCTTTCATAGGCCCACTCTCACTTAAAATCGCGAATTCACTAAAACATTTAAACATTTACACTACCTTCTTCTCTCCACAAACACTTAACACAACCTTATCATTCACTAAGGACCCCACTCCCCATCTCCTCCGAAGTGGAGTCTACGCTCTCACATGTAGTGATTGTCCCTCCGTGTATGTCGGACAGTCTGGACGAACATTCAAACAAAGGATACAGGAACACGTAAATGCATGGAAAAATAACACAACAGTCTCACACTTCGCCAACCACCTAGTAGAAAACACACACACATTTAACATTGAAAAGGATTTTTATATTTTAGAAGTAGAAAATAGATTTTGGCCCCGGATCAAATTAGAAATTTTACACATCCATAGTATTCTAAAAAACAACAACATTTCCCTATTAAATGAACAAATCCCTGAATTTCATTCCCCTCTCATGAAACTAGCCTTCAAATTCCTTCCCCCTCACCCCCAACTCTTCAGGACACTGCACCCCATTCCCAGCAGTTAAAACCCTTGGAAATTCTTTCCGTCTTCTGCCGCCAGTTCCTGGAAAACTCCGACAGCCCCTTTCCCCCCCCCCCCCCCCCCCGCAACACCCCTTCACTTACAATATAATGTCCTCCGCCCGGCGTGCTCTGCGCATTCGCCAAAAATATTCCTCAACACTCAGGTACGTAATTTTGTCGGCTTGCTCACTCTGTAATTGTTTTTTTTCTTTTCTTTTATTCATTTTTCATTGTTCTTTCCTTTCTTTATTTCAACAACAACCAAAAATACACTTCTTTCGATACTGTTTCACCCAAATATTATATACTTTCATATTATGTATCTATTTTTATATTTTTTATTTTATTTTTATTATTTTATTATTGTCATCTTATGTACATTTATATTTTCCAGTGTATGTTACTGACGATGGTTGCTATGCAGCCGAAAAAGCTTTCTAATACCAATAATAAAAAAATGAGCAACATAGAAACGACTTTTAATTTATCAAAACATTATTTGTTCCCACCCATTTTGTTACCCAATGAATCATAATTTTATCAAACAATTTCCCAAAGCATCGTAAAAGACGATACGTGTTCGGGTCATCAATTTTACTATTCCATCCTTCGTTAAAACCTTGATATTTCCAATTAGATACTTTGATGTCCACTCTTCGGTACGTTTTCCTCCCATGCTTCGGATTTGCATTTCTCAATCCTCTTCCTATTTGCACGAAGGATTTTCTTAGATTCCTCTTATTCCTTAGTTGTTTCCTTTCTCTATCTTTGCGCGGGCAAATATTTTCTTGTGTATTTCGGTTTTCTTTTTTCAATACGTCTAACTCTTTTTCCCCCCACATGTTCCCCGATATATTTTATTTTCATTTTACGTGCACAATGTGCTGCTACTCTTAAAACTCTTAACTGAATATTGTCCACTCTTTCTTCTATCTCTCCATCTTCTCGATATCTTAATTCTCTGTTTTATATTTCACTGGTTGTATGTATTAATCGTTTTGTTCATTGCTCACAGAGAGCACTACAATTGTTCTTGCGTTCCTTGTTATAACTTTCGTTCCTCTGTCTATAAGTTAATACACTCTTATGCCTGGAAAACATTGGATCTCATTAGTCTAGGATCAAATTTCTATATCCAGCTGGAGTCGTATAATATTGAATGTGTGGCATTAAGCATAAAAAGTCTGTCACGTTTGTTGTGCTAAAGAAACTATATAAAATCTCGAAAAATATTTTATTGTGATTCTTAGATCAGAAGCCGTTGGTAAAATAACTTAAATTATTTGTAGTATTCTTGGAGGAATAGCTTCCAAATACATCAACCAAAAAACATGTCGTCACGTTAGAGGAATATAAAAAGGCAATGGGAGACTCTCTTAAACACTAACAGAATTTGGACCGAAAAACAACAAAGATCATAAAGGAGACACAGACACCAAATCTTTAGATAAATTTTAGAGAAAACAAATTAAAGGATTTAAAATAGAAAGGTGAGTACAGCAAAGGGTCGGTATTTCTCTTCTGCTTTTCAACTGCGCCTTGGAAAAGGCTGTACGACAATGGAGAAATGCACGGGTTCCAACACATCGGACACGACCAAAATTCGAAAGTGTAAATTTGGACTGTTTATCATTTGCTGATGACATGGCTCTAATTGCAAAAGGCATTCCAGATCAAAAAAACAACTTTAAATCTTACAAGAACAAACAGCAAAAATTGGATTGGAAATTTTAATTTTTAAAACGAAATTGATGAAGGATATCAAAACAACCCATGGAACTTAAAATTGGCAATAACAAAGTATCCCGCGTTAAAGAATTCTGTTATTTGCTGGAATATTATTTCAGTATTTAGATATTTAGACAGAAAATAAGAACTACATTTTTTATTGTTTTTAGGTAATAAATATAACGTGTTCAGTGCGTCTCGAAATCTACTGCAGACAGCACTATGCAAAATCCATATTGGTGCTCATCTAAAACATTGTTCCCCCCAATTTTTTACGCACTGTATGATAATTTTATCAAACATTTTCCCGATACATGGGAAAATACAATATGAGTTCAAGTCATCAATTTTCCTATTCCTCCGTTTATAAAATACATAGACAATTTTAATTTTCTATCCCCAAGGAAACATACCTTCTTCCAAACATGCATTCTATATCTCGTTGAATTCAATTCTTATGATGGGATAACTTGCTCCTGTTAGTTCGTATTAATTGATTTGTGATTCCATCGAAACCTGAACTTTCCCCATTTTCTCACAGTTTGGACCATCGCATCTAGTTCGCCTCCTGTTATTTCTTCTGCTTCCATTTGCTCCAATTTCCCCCTTGCCAAAGTTTCCATCATCCCATTCTTTAATAACACTACTTCTTGACGTTTCTACGCCGTATTAGTTATTCTTCAGTGATCTGCTGTCCATCGGCCAACGTACAATATATCTGCCTCGACTTCATTTCATCCCGCGCTATTAGGTATGGTACATCCCATATACTTTAACGTACATTCTTCAGTACATATTCCCTCTATGTTTCGGATTTGCATACCTTAATCCTTTTCCTATATGCACAATGTGCTTTATTATATTCCTCTTTCTCCTTAGTTGTTTCCTTTCGCTATCTTTGCGCGCGCAGATATTTTCTTCTGGCTTTCGGTCTCCTTTTCTTCAACGTGTAAGTCTGGCTTCCCCCACATGTTCCTCTATTTCTTTTATATCCCCATTTAGTGTACACAAACTACTGCTACTCTGAAGACCGTTAATTGAATCTTGTACACTCCGCCTTCTATCTATAAACACTCCTTCTCGATAACTTATTTCTCTGTAGAAGATTTCCCTGGTGTTATATTCTAATCGTCTATCTCACCGCTCACAGACAGTAGTGCCATCGTTATTGCGTTCCTTGTTTTAACTTTCATTTCTTCTTCCTGTAAGCTAATTCACATTTATATCTCGAAAATTTGGATCTCAATAGTTTTGGGTCATAATTCGATATCCATCTGGAGTCGTATAATATTGAAAGTGTGGTATGGAGCATAAAATTACGGTCATATGACCGTAATTGTCCTGTAGAAGCTATGTCAAACTCCTCAAATAATAATTATAGTGATTCTTAATTAGAATCCGTTGTTATAATGATTTATATGATGAATAAAATAACCGGTCCAAATGTCATGTCTCATACTGCAACACAGTGTACTCTTTGGTCTATTCCTAGGTTTTGCAACAGTGCTGTTTTGGATGTGGTCTCTCCTTATGACAGACTCAATAAGAAAGGAAAACAAAGGGGTTCTACAAAGTTTAAATCTGAAATTTTAAGTTATATCTAAGAAAAGTCTTCGCGAAGGGTTTGCTACGAATAAAAGGATAAAGCAGTTATGGCTTTCATATTTTCTCCAATTGTCTAACGATGTTTTATTTTTATGATTCGTATTAAAATATCTTAACCGTCATACCCTTAGTTTGGTCCACCTTCAAGTTATAATTCTGAAATTTTTTGTTCATCATGGAAGCGAGGATGTTATTGAGAGAGATAAATTTCACATAAGGTAGAGTCTTCTATTAAATATACAATGGCGTAATTTCTCTATAATACCAAAATAATGCGTCATAAAATCAAACATGTAATCAATGTAATTATTCAATCAAGAATTTAAAAATCTATTGACAGATGACAGAAGTACATTTTGTTGAAAAGCATTTAATTAATGGCTCCTGAAAAATTCCTTTGTTTATGGTAACATAACTACACAATAGTAATATTAAAGGGATCAAAAAATATTTTGGAATACCCCGACATTAAGAAATCCAGAAACAAAACTTAAGAATAAATACTCTAATTTTTTTGGTTTTCGCAATTTTACTTCCGTCCACACTCCGCAGTGTTACAAATTGTGAACTACTCTGAAATTTGATGCTGTGATTCCCGAGTTCCCCCCTTCCGTAGACACGTTGGAAAAATACTGTTCCTTTTTCGTGGAAACAGTAGAGAAGTGCGTGAGAGTATTTGCAAGAGTATGAATCACCTCCTTCCTTGCGTGTTGAAAGTGCTGTTACATTCTAATCGTCTTCCTCACCACTCACAGATAGCACTACTATCGTCCTCATGTTACTTAATAAGCTAATCCACTCTAATGGCTGGAAAACATTAGTTTACGTTAGTTTAGGGTAGTATATATAGCGGGAGTATTATTGAATGTGTGGTATGAAGTAAAAAATTTCTTAAACTTTTGTTGTGCTGTATAAGTTTTACTGTCATTACTCGAAACAATTTTTGATAATGATTCTATGATCAGGATCCATTTGTAAAATAATTTATACGATGAATATAATCCTTGGAGAATTTGCATTTGTCATTGTTCTACGCACTGTGCTCCTTGTTCTGACTGGGTGTATGTACCTTTAAAGTGCTAATTTTTGAATGTGGTCTCTCCCTATGAGAGACCCATTTCTAAATGAAAACTAAGAGGTTCTACAATATCTATAACTGAGTGGTTAAGGATATGTGCGCAGGGTGAGCGATGAATCCGAGTTATATTATGAGATGTTATCGATTTGGACGTTCATAATTCCCTTAGTTTTATGATGCTCTCGTATTCTCTTTTAATTAATGGTATCAATATATTCTGAACTAACATTTTCTTTATTTGATCCATTTTACAGAAATTACTTTCGAATCTACAGTCCGACAAGTAATTATATATGATAAGAAGTGAGTTTCATTCTTTGTTAGGTATGTACTCGAATTAGCAAAACGTCTATAAATTTAAAAATTTACTTTGAACAAAGATATTAATATGAGTTTGAGGGAATTTGTTGTATACTTAGTTTGGGAAGATTTAATTAAAAATCAGCCTACTAAGAGAAATCACAAAAATTTAATGGATCTTTCCACAAGCATTGTGGGATTTCTCCCGCGGAAAAAGAATTGATGATTCTTATTAAGAAGAAGATAGCGTAGATTTCCACACTAAGTTTCCATTGTGCACGCGGAAGTGACACGTAGTACAAGCTAATCTAAATATTTGCGACCGACAAGTGCGGCCACAAAAGTAACATTATTAGATTTATATACCTCAATGTCTTAGCACAAACTTAAACCTTTGGAGCTTGCTAAGAGAGATGTTATGGCATTTGGAGGGGACGGAGCAGTGTTGCCAGTCCAACTGATTAAGTTTTCTATCAGTGTTTTATGTAGCGGATTCTATGAAGAGAGTGTCTTTTTCTAACGATAACAGTAACTGGAATTTCTCTAGACAGTGAGGAAAGGAATCATCAAATATTCAAAATGAATGATTGCAATATTTGAGCTTAAAATATGTTTATTTTGTATCAGGTAAATTTTTGTACCAAACTAATTCTAATTATATGTAAATGCTTTTAATCCAAGTATCCGCGTCAATTTTGTGAATTTTTAGTTACAATTATCTCTATTATCTCTATTGAGTTCTCACGTGCAATGACAAATCTGTTCTTTAATGGAATATTATTTCACTGTTCAAATACTTATCAGAAAATTAGAAATATTATTTTTGTTGTTTTTTGTGGTAATAAATGTAATGAGTTCAGTGTGTCTCAGAATGGTCTGTTCTTAAAAATTTGACTTAATCACACAGTTCCCGGCAACATTGATTTAGCTTCAACCGTGATATGATAATATCTGGTCTTCAATTAAAAGGATACTGGGAGTGGCTACTGTTAAATGGATTAAAATTCGCTCAGCAATAAGGTAAACAACCGAATGAGGACCTTTGCTTCACGATACACACTAATGTTGTACTAATGATATATATTATCATATTAATTTATTTTCATATCTGCGAAACGGTTAGAAGAAATCGCAGTACATAATACTAAAAAGTTATTTATTTGATGGTGATAAGCGTTACAAAGTTTTCATTTAACAAAATTATTATTATGAGTTTTAGGGCATTTGCTTTGTGACGATTTTGGGGAGAATTAATTATACATCAGTCTACTAACAGAAATAACAAAAATTTAATGGTTCTTCTCACAAGCCTTGTGATACTTCTTCAACGGAAAAAGAATTGATTATTCTTATTAACAAGAAGACGTAGATTTCCTCAGTATGTTTCAATTGCGCACACGGAAGTAATATGTAAAACAAGTTAAGTATTTTGAACAGATTCGGGAGATTAGGCCTCAAAAGTAAACATCATTTGATTCACATATCACAAGTTTTAGCACAATGTAAAACTTTTATTTGTTTAGACTGATATTAGACGGACGGCTTTTGAAGGGGACGGAGGAATGTTGTCAGTCCAACTGATTAACATTTCTAGCAGTGTTTTATGTAGCGGGTTCTTTGAAGAGTTTTGCAATGCAAGGAAAACAGTAACTGGAACATCACCGGACAGTGAGATCGCCATCAAATTAATTAAATGACTGTTTACTATATTTGTCACCAAAATATTATCATTTTGTATGAGATATGTTTTTGTATCAAAATATCAAGGGAATGAAAACTTACTAAACCCATTAGGCCATCAGGGCTGGACAAACATTCTTTAGAACCCACGTATCTTCAGTAGTAAATGCCTTAATCTAAGTAACCGCATCACCTATTTTAATTTGTCGTAACAATTATCTCGATTGTCACCATTGAGGGCATACGTGTAGACAAATATGTTATCTAATGGAATTTTACTTTATTCTTCAGATATTTAACAGAAAATTAGAATTATATTTTCTGTTATTTTGAGGTAATATCACTTTTTCAGAGAATTTCGGAATCCTCTGTTCCTTAGAAATTTGATTCAAATACACAGTTCTCAAGATCATTCATTTAGCTTTAACTGTGACATGCTAATTTCTGCTCTTGCATTAAAAGGTTATTGAAGTGGCTTATTACGTGCGACTACAGTTAAATGGATTTAAATCCCTTCAGCGATGGGGTAAACGACCGAATGAGGACATATGCTTCATGATACAGCTTTATGTTCCTTGTCGCAGTAATAATCTCTCATGTTTCAGCGTGGCAACAGGCCATTTTCTTGGCCATAAAATTATTTTCTTTTATCTATTATCTTTTGATAGCGTCGAAATAGTATATTTCTTTCCTCGTGTGGCAAAGATTCGCGGTATAGGTACAAAGGTCCAAATGTCGTCCCGGCCCCCTGAGGCAAGAATCCGGCAAAACATTGAAAATGCGGAGCTAGTAATACATTATCTCTTCTTTCATGAATGATAAAAGGGTGTGTACTCCGCCAATTTACAGACTATTTGAGCTCTCCAACCATTCTAAAACCGTATTTGAGTGAAAACTGTAAAGTATGTGTTTGTCCTTCAACCCTTTCTGAAATCTTTTGATAATGTGTCTTCGTTGAGCTATTGAAATGGTCACTTGTTAAGAAAATCTGTTAGTTTCCGTAGTGTTCTGCAATATAAATACTACTTGGCACAGCGAAGGAGGCTCCAGATATTTTGTCAGAACTATATAGAACTTGTCGAACCTGTTTTTTTAGAAATAATTGGTCTCCCTAGAAACTTTTCTTGGTCATGTCGCAACCTCAAATTTCTCGTGTAGCTCACAGTAATTTATCTCGTATCACTGTAAGAACAGCTCTCGTGGGTTGTAATACTGAATCGATTACAAACACAAGATTGGCTTGCAATATGATTACAGGCAATGATGGAAAACATTGCACTATCGTAAGACTAAACCCAGGAATATTCCAAGAATGTGAGAGAATGTCAAATAACTAGACAGATTTAAACAAAGAATCTTCTTCGAGAACAAATAATTGTCTTTTAGTAATCAAGATTACAGTGCTCATATTTCGACCTCTTGTTCATCATTGTGACATTAAACTAGCTGGACTGTCCTAGAGTAATGTGCTGAAGTCTTATCGCGTAAGGAGTCACTTATAACGATGACTAACTCGTCAAATCTACACCAGAACACACATTGGTTCAATTGGGAGGGTGTTTTTATACCTTTCTCCTTTTCCGAGTATATTTACTTGACTTTCTACATTGATCATATACTAAAAGCGCCTGTTTCGTATTCCAAGAAGAAACTTAGACGCAATACAATAGTGATGGTAAGTTCTATATCAAATTGTGTACTTACACGTCATGAGACCCGGGACGGGTTTTTAAGAGGCCTTGGTACTAAAGTTTTTTGAAGCTCCCATTAAAAATCGTAATTACATAACTACTAGCACACGTATAACTGTGTGAAGTAGTAAAAAGGAATTGAACTTTCAGTTTCGTTTATCAAAAAGTTCACTTATAAAATAGTTGATGGTTCTAAAAATGTTTCATATAATATTAATGTTAATATTTACAAGGTTAAATCATTTTCCGTTACCAATTTGGAGAGCTGTCAAATGATGAGACCCATGGCGGACCAACCCTTCCACATATTAGAACGAGTAGCCTAGATGCGCTTCCCTATGTCGGTGCCTACAGTTCTTTGTCTTTTTTCTGAAGCTCATAATTTTCTTGACGAAATTTATTGCCATAGAGACAAAAAAAATTATTTTTTCATGCAGTCACACTCTTTTTTTTGGAGAGACTCTGTAACTAACAACCTCCTTTGTTTTAAGAAAACAAATAAATAGCGGGCAATTTTTATGTGACGATTGTAATAAGAATCATTGATTTCCTAAAAAAATCTGGTGTTATATGACACAAACTTTCTTTATAGTTGTAATTTAAGGTCAAATAATTCAAAAATTTTGTTCCGTGAGGAAATGAAAATCCATCGCCACTAGAAAGGGAATGTTCCAATCTTTCATTTGAACTAAGGACTATTATCGTACGCTCAGAACCACTCCATTGCTCACTGTGTAACGTGAGCTCTCCTCATTCGCGAGCGCAAAAGTGAAGCAAGTCGTCAGTAAAGTCGCCATGTGACCGTTTCATTCGAGAAACTTCTCGCTCGCGCGAACGAATAGTTTTAGGAGAAGTAGCGAGTAAGTTCACCGTTCGTGCGAGTGAACGAGTTTTGTGAACTAGATTCATTTCCTCCCCAAGGTTTTAATACCTTATGTTTACGCACACTGTGCTTATATATGCATCTATCAATCTATGTACCATTTACTGCATTTTATTTTTTCCCCCTTCCCTTGTGATAAACGTACAAAAAATGTACATTTGTTCCAATACTGTTTGTACGTAAATGATTGAAATAAAGTTTGTTATTTTATTTGTAAATCGGGCACAATGGAAATAAAGTTTCTTTCGTTGTATAAGGCTGTGCGTTACATCAATCATCATTATACTTTCAACAATATAGACTCAAATTATGAAGTCGATACACGTTGATATTGTGCTGTTGTAATAAGTGCTCCAAATCGGCTTACATTTTGTCCTTGTTATCCTCGTGAGTGTCCGTTCTTTGGTTACACGTACAGAATGGAGTGAAGATTAGAATTCATCATGACGGACTTATAACACGAAATCTTTCAGATCTCCCATTCTTATTCTCATTCTGCCCTACTCAGCATATGCTCCCTGTAAGTGCCGCAATAAAGTTTACGCTCTTTCGTAATCAATTATAATTTAAAATTTATTCAGTCGTATACCCGTTATGTCTCCATCATAATTTATATTAAAGTATCGAAGATCGTTACGTAAAACTGATATGTAAGATGAAATTCATTCATAAACAAACACATTCTGCTGAGAGATTTGAATTCGGCATTTCACATGAAATTTAATGCATCAGTGACACTATAGAAAAAATTTTATGACTTAGAATCAGCTCCTTGCTAGACGATTTCTCAGGCGTTATTATCTAATTCTTCATCACAGTTCACAGATAGCACTACCATCGTCCTCGCGTTCCTTAATACACTCTAATGGCTAAAAAACATAGGGCACATTAGTTTAGGGTCAAATTTTGATATCCAACTGGAGTCGTATGATATTGAGAGCGTGGTATGGAGCATAAAATTTCTGTCATGTGTTTCGTACTCTACAGACTATGTCACATTCCGAAACAATTTTTTAAATCATGATTCTTTTATCAATACCCGTTCGTAAAGTAATTTATATGATGAATAGAATCACTAGTCGTAATCACTATTACGTCTGTGCGTAGAATATGAAAAAAATATAAGAGAAAAGCAGTTAGTGGGTCCACTTTTTCCCCAAACTTATGATGTTCCTTTCTATATATGAATGCTATAAAAATATTTTAACCTGTATCTTATGTGTCTGAACATCATAAAGATGCACTTATAAAAATTGTGGTCCATCTAGAAAATGAAGATGACTTCGAGAGAGTGCATATATCACGGAGGACGGCCTTTACTGCTAACTATATAATAGTGTGACGTCTACCAAAACAATGCGAAATGCAAAAATTATGCTTTATCAAATAAAAAACATAATTAAGGTTATTCCTCAATGAAAAATGTGAAAACTAATGAAGAATAAAACAAAAAACAATTTGTTGACATAAAATTAATTAATGACACTTAAAAGAAATTCCGTTTTACGCTGGCAACAACTAGAGAATAGTAGTATTGAAATGTCCTAAAACATAATAAATGGACGTTAAATAGTACAAGAACTGAACTTTCAAAGAGGCATTAATAAGTTGAACATTGACAGTCCTACCTTGGGCCCTTTCCACGACATCAATATTTAAGGGATAAATTATGGCTGTGAAAGATTTGGAATTTTTCTTCGGGACGTCCAAGATTTCCATTCGTAATTAGTATAAATCGGGCGGGTAATTGTTAAACACGGGGTAAATGTAAATTAGGAATCGAATCGCTGCTCTGGGAGTCGGTGCAACGAAGAACCAAAAGTAAATGGTGGTGATATAACTAATGGTTTGCTCCATGAAGTAAACTGGAATTGATTCTTTATTCTCAACCGATTTGAAGGTACTGTGATTAAACGGAAAATTCTGACTTTGCTCAATTTCGTTCAGGGATTTTTATACTTTGCTTACCCATAGTTTTTAGCAGTTAATTATTGAAAACATTTTCTATAGTTTCGTCCTTTTGGCCTAGCCTAAATCCTGTTAGTATGATCTTGGAATAATGCAACTATTTTTATCGATGTGTTTCGACGTCCCCGACGTTGCTAATCCTTTACTTTTAAGTGCCAAAGCTTGTTTTTGCAATAAAATTAAAAAAACGGAAACAATGTTTATTATGATAGCACGTAGGCATTTCTTACATATCCGGCCGAGAATGACCGCGAATTTGAATTCTGTCACGGTACCAAAACAACATAAGCAAGCTCAATTTATTTGTCAGTACAGTAGGTGTTAAATCAGAGACATCACAGGCAACGAACCCTACTACTGTTGTCATACCGGTAAACCGTTAGAAACAGATTAACCGTGATATTTTTATTACAAAACTATTATTTTACATATTTATATTCTACTATTTGATTGTGCTCTCTTGCGATACAAAATACTAATGAAAGTGTTATATAAAGAGTAAAGAAGAAAATTACTTTATAAATAATCCAAACAGTATGATTTTGAACCCGCTATTGCTATTTATATATATTCCTACTACAGATTGTAACCTGCCAAATCTATTTAAATTGCGCAAGAAAATGTAAATGAGCATGAATCAACACGTCCCTTTCCTGTAGATGATTTCCCAAGCGTTATATCGTAATTGTCCTCCTCATTGCTCACAGATAGCACTACCATCGTTCTCGCGTTCGTTAATACACTCTAATGGCTGAAAACATAGGTCACATTAGTTTAGGGTCATATTTCGATATCCAAATGCAGTCGTGTGATATTGAAAGCGTGGTATGGAGCATAAAATTTCGACCAAGAGTATTGTACTGTACAGTCTATGTCACATTCCAAAACAATTTTTTTAACCATGATTCTTTTATCAATACCCGTTGGTAAATTATTTTATAGGATGAATAAAATCACTCGTCGTATTATCATGTCTTATGCTCAGTCGCACTATGTAGGTAAATTTGATAGAACTGCAGCAGTGCTAATTTTTGAATGTGGTCTCTCCTTCAGAGAGACCCACTATGAAAGGAAAACGAAGTGATACTACAACACTCGAATGACAAATTTCTCTATAATGTCTCTAACGTGTTTTATAACACTTTATTGAGAAATTTTATGTATAATCCCTATTATGTCTGTGCGTAGAGTATGAAACAAGTATATGAGGAAGACGATTAGTGGGTCAATATTTTCCCCAAATTTATGATGTTCCTTTTTGTATACAAATTCTATAAAAATATTTTAACCCATATCTTATGTGCCTGACACATCATGAACATGCTTCTATAAAAATATGGTCCATCAAGGAAATGAAGATGACATCGAGATAGTAAATTATCACGGAAGACTGCGTCCTCTGCTAGCTATATGATAGCGTAACATCTGCCAAAACAATGAGGAATCCAAAAATTATCCATCAGCAAATAAAAAGCCTAATTAAGGTTATTCATCAGTGAAAATATGTGAAAACTATAGAAGGATGAAACAAAAATATTTTTGACATGTAATTAATTAATGACACAAAAAATTTCGTTTGGAAGATACCAGAAACTAGACTTTAGTAGTATTGAAATTGCCAAAAATACTCGAGAATAAATGGACGTTAAATAGTACAATTTCTAGGAGGCATTAGTAAGTTGAACATTGATGGTCCCACCATGGGCCCTTTTCGCGACATCAATATTTAAGGGGGGAATTATGGCTGTGAAATATTTGAAATTTTTCTTCGGGAACGTCAAAATTAACATTCGTAATAAGTATAGGATCAGGCGGGGAAATTTTTATCACGGGGTAAATGTCAATAAAGAATCTAATCGCTGCTGTGGGTGTCGGTGAAACGCAGAATTAAAAATTGTTGAGANAAAAACATAGAATCGAATGGATATTGAGAATGAAATTTGTCGCCTTCTTGATTTCTTGTGATAGATTAGTCCATGTATAGATTGTTCGCCAGTTGAAAATTTACGCCCAATCACCAGTTGACAGTGGTTTTCTTCATAATATCCACCAGAAGTAATGATGTGGAATCGATCGTTCACAGAGTTCGTCTGGACTGAAATGGAATAGTTAAAATAACATATTAATCACATATTCTACTTAAAATATCCATAAATGATAAGTCTGACTTTGCTCAATTTCATTTAGGGATTTTTATACTTTGCTCATCCATAGTTATTAATCAGTGAAAACATTTCCTATATTTTCGACATTTTGACCTAGCCTAAATCCTGCTAATATGATCTTGGAATAATGAAACAATTTTTATCAATGTGTCTCCATTTCCTCGACTTTGCTCACCGTTTACTATTAAGAGCAAAAGCTTGTTTTTGCAATTAAATTTATAAAACCGAAACAATGTTTATTATGATTGCCCGTAGGCACTTGTTACATATCCGGCCGAGAATGACCGCGAAACTGAATTCTGTCACGGTACATAAGCAAGCTCAATTTATTTGTCAGTACAGTAGATGCTATCTTGGAAGGTAAATCAGAGACATCACAGGCAACGTACACTGGTACACTGCTAATGTTGTAAGAGCGGTAAACTTTCAAAACAGATTAACCGTGATATTTTTCCTAACAAATATTTTTATTACTTATTTATTTTCTATTATTTTGTCGCGCTTTTTTACGTTATAAAATATTTAAGAATTAAAATCACGTTTTAACGGTCCTGCAAACCGATGTCTAGTTTTAAGTTGCTCCAATATATTATTTATATCATCGTAAAATATATTGTTGTAGTACGTCGATTTTGTGGATGTCTATACAATATTACAATTTTCAAATCAAAATTCTTATATTCTAATTTCAAGCAATCTGCATTCTGTAAATTTACTGTAATTTCGCGGAACCTTATGTTATCTTCAATTTTACAAAGAGTTACTATACCGCTATGATGTAGACCTCATGAACCTTTTCTCATCAAAAATTTAATAAAAGCATTATTTCCGTTCATTGACACGTCACCTACTTTGTTCCACGTTTCTGCGAAACCAATCACCGAGAATTTTTCCGGAAAACTGCGAAAGCTTTCTCGAGGCATATTCTTAGCAAGCCCCTCCACATTCCAAATGCAAATGTTTATTACCCCACGCCTTTCTTCCTAGCGGTTTGATGGCTTACCCTTGTTCGACATTTCTCCCCTGCGGACGGCAAATGCCACCCATTGCCCGGGTCAAAGTTCGCCCGCACTCCGCTTCGTAACACTTAAAAAGGCAAAGGGGTTAAAGCCTCGCTACATGCAATTTAAAATGTAAATATTGAAAATAAAATACCCTACTGAATTGAAAAAATATATTAAATAAAGTATTATATTAAGAGTAAATAAGAAAAGTACTTTATAAATCATACAAACTGTCTATTTTCGATATCCAAATAAATTTCGATATCCAAATGGAGTCGTGTAATATTGAAGATGATGTAGAAAGCATAAAATTTCGGTCCCATTTGCTGTGCAGTACTGGATACGTCATATTCCGAAACAAAATTTTATCGTGATTCTTTGAACAGAACACTTTGGTAAAATAATTTAAATGTTAAACGAAGTCACTGGTCGAAATATCGTGTCATACCTACTGCCGCACAGTACTCATAAGGTAAGCAAAATGGTATAACAGTGTGTGCTAATTTTTGTATGTGATTTCTCTTTCGGAGAGACCCACTATGAAATAAAAAGATAAGGTACTCTGAGATTTGGAACTAAAGTATTATAGAATATTTAATGAAACTCTTCGTTTTAGGGGATCTACGTGTATAAGAATTAAGTACCTAATGCATCCATGTATTCCCCAATTTTATAATGTCTTTTGTAATATTTTATGTTCCCATCTTATTATAAACGGTATCAAATTGTCTTTAACTATATCCTCTTTGTTTTATGGATCTTGAAGATGTAATTTGCAATTAAGTGATAATGATATCGAGAGGGAGTGGAACCTTTCTGTTAAGTATAGAATAGCATAATGTCTCTACCACAATAAAATATTGCCAAATCTAATAAAAAACCTATCAAAGCTAATTCCTCAATTAAAAAGTGTAAAACAACCGGAAGTTGATAGAATATCATTTTGTTGATACCTAGCTCTTTCTTCCCTATAGTGCATGCATTCCCAAAATACATGCTCTTTTTTATGTCGAATTTATTCTCAAACCACACATTTCAGTATCTAATTGATTGATGCTTTTCAAAAATCCCATGTAGTCTCCATGGTTTGTAAACAATTCTGCAATGCCTACACTCGGTAATAACCATTTCCCGTGTCTACCGCGATTCACCCGTTTGGTATTCGTTTGTATAAATCTCTGTCTTTAGATGTTATATCCCAATCTTCTGATTTGCCATGCACTTAATAAGATATTCGATATTTTCTTTCTCTAAATTTTCTCATCTCGTTTAATTACTCTACGATCAGGTACAATTTTTCCTTCACGATCCATGATTGATCGCGAGTTCTCCGTTACCATCATTCCAACCTACACACTTAATTGTACAGTTGACACTCTTTTATTAGCACCTCGTACTCTCAAAAGAAAACCAGCGACGCCATATTTATCCTAGCACCATTTTAAAACTTTATGCCCTTTCCTATCGCAATTGAATTTATTGAGTACTACTATAAATGACGAACATATACTTTGTTATTCTTGTCCTGTAAATAATCAATGAATTGGTCAAACGTCATCTCTATATTTAACTTGTCCCAGGTGGATATGATCTTTTAAAACTCTTTATTTTCCTTCCTCGTATCTTCGAAGTAGGTTCTCTTTTTGCAATATTAGACATTACAAAAACCATGGCATACGTTTAGACTGAAGCTATTTCTATGTCATTATTTTTCCAAATTTAGTCGCGTGTTTCTAACAATGCATTCCAGTTTTGCACATATCCTCCTTGTTCTCCTCCTTCCACGAAGATTACGATATCGTCAGCACAAGCTAATATTTTGTAGCTGTTTCCCCGTATTGTTCCTAGGAGATAATTAAACGTTGAATTCCAGAAGAGTAGATCTCCATGACACACTTGCGGGGATCCAAAAGATTTTTCGTCTTTTATTTGTATAAACGACGTTCGTTCTTCAAAGTACCTTGCAATGATGTTATACAGGTGGCTGTTGAGATTTACGTTTTTCAGCTTTCCAAACACCCT
The DNA here is from genome assembly GCA_002313205.1 of Laupala kohalensis. Classification (NCBI taxonomy): domain Eukaryota; kingdom Metazoa; phylum Arthropoda; class Insecta; order Orthoptera; family Trigonidiidae; genus Laupala; species Laupala kohalensis. The sequence continues at coordinate 485,136 of NNCF01128139.1, read as the reverse complement.
ATCCCAAATAGTATTATTAAACATTCCCTTAATGTCTAGGAAATTTGTCATTCCATTCGCCTCTTGTTATTTCTTATGCTCTGATTTGCCCTACATTCCTCCTTGCCCAAGTTTCCAAATTCCCATCCGTTGGTAAAATTATTTCTTGACGTTTCTGCGTCGTGTCTCGCCTTCAGTAATCTGCTGTCCATCGGTCAATGTACTCCATATCTGCTTCGACTACATTTCATCCCGCGCCATCAGGTAGAGCACACCGCAGATACTTTGACGTACACTCTTCAGTACATTTTTTCTCCTATGTTTCGTATTTCCATTCCATAATACTTTTCCTACATGCATAAAGTGCTTTCCTATATTCCTCTTATTCCTTACTTGTTTCCTTTCCCAATCATTTCACAAACTGATATCTTCTGACTTTCGAATTCTGTTATCCAACGTATCTAATTCTTTGTTTTCTCATCTTGGGTTTTTAATCTGATGCTACACTTAACTGAATATAGTCCATTCTGTCTTCTATCTCCCCACCTTCTTAATACCTTATTTTTCTTAAGATTTGATTGAAATATTTCGTAATCTACTTTTATCAAATTCATTTTCGTCATCTACATTATTTTTGTAGTTATTTTAATATTCATTTTCAATATTATTAGTACATTAGTTATCTTAATGATCTGATGTTATACCTCTGTCTAGTCTCCATCTTTGTATTTCTTTCCATTTCCTGTCGAGTACGTGTGAGAACGATTACTGATTTTCCCCACTCACTTTGGAAAGTTGCTTCTTCCCTCACACGGTGTATAACAAGGCCGTATTAACTTATCATATTTCTATCACTTTCCCATTTCGATTTATTCATTTATCAATTCAGAATGTTGATCTCCCTTAATCATCGATGCATAAGATAATATTTCCTCCCCTAAGACCTTTTAGTATTTCCCCTAGCATTTGTATTGCCCCGTTTCACTTCCTTTTCTCTTTCATGTTTACACTAACTGGTAATATATCAAAACTAGTATGTCGTATAATACATATTATCATCAATTTCGTGCAGATTTCCGCAATTTTAATGCTTCTACTTCTTTCGTTGCAACTAATAAAGCCGTCGATCCACCCTCTCCTTCCTGAACCCCCACTGTTAATTTATTATGGCACGTTTTTCCTCTATATTGGCAACATTATTGGAAGAAAGCAATGTCTATATTGTGCTCCTCCATTAACATCGTATTTTGTCTTGATATTGTAATTGACCGTTGTAAGTTCTGCTGTTGTATCTTAATTACCCGAAACTTTGTGTTGTTTTTTTAAATTTTCTAAAAGGTTATGTAATCACGGCAGTGTTTATTTTTTGTCTCATGGTAATGTGGTACTCCTTTTCGTTTGCAATTTGTGCAAACTGCTATTCTAGTCCTGTTTATACACTCTACATATTTCTGAAAAATGAGTACATTTATTTTTCTTTTCCCTCAATACTTCTGCTGAATGGCGGAACCATAGGCATTTAAAAACAACTCAATTTTGTATTCAACTCACTTAACTGGTAGCTATCCTCTGGCACACGCCCCTTCTCTTTTTTAGTCCAACCTTCTTGTGTTTCCTAGTTAGAATATCTTCTCATCCTCTTCTTCGATGTGCTGTACACACACGCGCTCCTAGTAATACATAGTGATATATTATCATAATTTGTTTCTTCAAACATTTTAAGTTGTTTCATTCCCTCCATGTTATTCACTTAATACTAAACCTCACGGCTCTCGTAATTTTTATACTATAATGTCCAGTTATCTCTTTCGCACTCCCTACATTACCATCATTCTAATCGTCTAACTCCCTGATTTAAATAATTCTGTTGTTGGTTTTCTGTATTGTACATTTTATTTCTATTTCCCTTCCCATATTTCTCAATTGCGTTAAAACACTTGTTCGTATACCATTAGTTTGATTCAATTTCCCATAATCGTATACGAGTCATGAATATTTTTGAGAAAAGAATAAGAAATTCACTTCGGGGAAGTCTTAAATTAACACTCGTAGTAGGTGAAAGGTTGGGCGGGGAAATAGCAATCTTGGGGTAAAAGAACACAAGGGATACGAGCTATGAATCCGAGTTATACCACATAGAAATAGGCCATTTGGACGTTCATCCTTTCCGTAATTTTATGATGGCGTTACATTGTATTTATTCACGGTATCAACATATACTAACCAGCATTTTCATTATAACGTTTGCTCTCCTCATTCGCGAGCGGAACAGTGAAAGAATTCGTCGGTAAAGTCGCCCTACCAGCACTTCGTTCGGGATGCTTCTCGCACGTGGGAACGAGTAGTTTATAGAGACGAAGCGAGATGATCCCTGTCTGTGTTTTGTGAACAACATTCAATCTTCTTTTCCCCAAGTTTCTAAAACCTTATTTTTACCCTTAATATGCCTATATATGTATCTATGTATTTATCAATCTACATTCTACTGCATTTTAATATTTGTCCCGTTTCTTTGTTATAAACGTACTAAAAATGTACATTTTTTCTTTACTTTTTAACGTAAATAAGTGAAAATAAGGTTATTTTATTTGTAAATTTGGCGCATTGTAAATTAACTTTCTTTTGATGTGTCAGGCTGTGCATGACATCAATCATCATTTTACATTCAACCATAACTTCTTAAATTATCAAGTCTAAACTCATTGAATCGTGCAGTTGTAATAAGCGCTCTTGCTTTGCTTTTTTCTCTTGTTAACCACGAGAGGGTCCGAATTTTGCTGACACGTTCACAGTGGAGACGAAGTTAGAATTCACCATGACAGACTTGTAACACGAAATATTTCAGATCTCTATTTCTGCCCTACACAGCATATGCTCTCTGTAAGTGGCGGCAAAATGGTGACTCTGTTTGTAATCAATTATAATTTAAAAGTTTAATCAGTCGCATACCCGTTCTGTTCCCATCGTAATTTATATTAAAGCTTCGATTACTAATTACGTTAAAACTGATATGGAAAACGGAATTCATTCACATGAAAACATGTTCTGCTAAGAGTTTAGAATTTGGCATTTCAAATGAAATTTGATGCTGCAGAGCAACTAAGGACTATTTGTATGACTCAGTAATGCCACCTCCCTTACCAGTAGAAGATTTCCCTGGTATTATATTCAAATCGTCTTCCTCACCGCTCACAGATGGCACTACCATCGTAACATGTTCCTTATTGCTAGTACACTCTAATGGCTGAAAACGTGTGTTACAAATAGAGTTTTTCGCTATAAAAATTTCCATATCCAACTATAGTCCTATGATATTGAAAGTGTGGATTGGCGCTGAAAATTTTGGTCATGTTTATTGCACTGTAAAGGCTATGTCCCATTCCGAAACAATATTTTTCATTATGATCTCTTTATCAATACCCATCGGTAAAGTAATTTGTGTGATGAATAAAATCTCTGGTCGTTGTGTTATGTCTTTATCACTGACACAGTCTTGTGGTCAAACCTGATGTTTCTGCAACAGTCTTAATTTTTGTCTGTGGTCTCTCCTTCAGAGGGACCCGGAATGAAATTTAAACAAAGTATCTGTTCTATTCCCAAATCTGAAATTTTAACTAATATCTTCATAGAGCTATCGTGTAGGGGAGCTATGAGTGTAATGGATTACTGTTTAGCCGCACTAAGCTTTCTCCAATTTTAATGAAAAGGATCCCTACATTTTTCTTACCGTACATCTTATTAGATTTTCTCATCTTCAAGATACAATTATGTAAATTGTGGCTCATTAAAGAAGCGAAGATGTGATCGGAAGAGTGCAAAATAACGAAAGTCTTCGTCGTCTGCTGTGTATATAATAACCTAATGTCAGTTAAAACAATGCGGAATGGAAAAATAATGCACCATTAAATCTAAAAGGAAATCAAGGTATTTTCTCAATAAGAAAAGTTGGAAAACTACCAAAGGATGAGTGAAGTTCATTTTTTTGACATGTATTTATTTAATAACACCTAAAAGAAAATTCATTTGGACGGTATCAGCACGTATACTGAAGTAGCATTGATATGGGAAAAAACACTCGGGAATAAATGGACGTAAAATAGTACGTGAACTAAACTTTCCAGGAGGATCAATAAATTTAACATTGACAGTCCCTTCTTTGGCTCTTTTCACGACATCAACATTTAAGGTGGAAATTATGGCTGCGAAAGATTTGGAATTTTTCTTCGGGCACGTCATAGATTTCTTGTCGTAATAAGTAATCTAAGCGCCGCTGTTGGAGTCAGTGCAACGAAATAATAATCAAAATTAAAAGCCGGTGACACTGTGTATGAAATAGAACACATTGTTTGCTCCATGAAGCAAGCAGGAATAGATTCTTTATCGGCAATCGATTTGAACGTTCCTCCGCTTAAATGAATTGTCTGACTTTGCTCAGTTTCGTTCAGGGAATTTTATACTTTTCTCTCGCATATTTTTTGTACTGTTAATCAATAAAAAACTCTATATTTTCGACATTTCAGTTAAGCTAAAATCCTGTTGATATATAATTACGGAATGTTGAAACTATTTCTTATCGATGTGTTTTGAACTCCCTGACATTGACCAGCCACTACTTTTCTTTGCAATAACTTGTTTTTGCGTTAAAATTAAAGAATGGGAACATTGTTTATTAAGCATGCACGTTGCTTGTCCGGGAGAAAAGAAACGCGAAATTTGAATTCTGGCATTGTACGAACACAACAAAAGCAAGCTTTAGTACTCTCAGTACTCTGTACAACTGATGCCAATCGCAAGAGGTAAGTAGTGGATGACGTCATAAACGTCACAAGCAATGTCACCTGCTATTTTGTCATAGTGTTAAACTTTGAAAATTGATTAAACTCGTTATTTTAATTTTAAAAATTTCTCTAATACCTTTATTTTCTTCTAATTTGTCGTACTGTCTTACTTTATTAAAAAAGTAAGTAATATATTACGAATAATAATAAAAATGCTTTATAAATAATTTAATTATGATGTAGTTTTAGTGGTGAGGTTTTGTTATGCATATACGCTTTCTTACTAAATATTTTTATCCCGTATTCAATTTACATTTTAAACCTCCTGGTTAAAAAGTAATTTAAGAAATTACAATCTATATGGTTAGAATGTCTTATGTAGACATTGTGCAACTTTTTCTGAATCGGTTAATATTATGCACACCGTTCCTTCGATGCAAGAGTAAGATTACTCTATTTATGATATTTTAAAATACTTACCCCTCATTTTTTTAAGCCTGTAATGCAGATGTTTGCTGATAGAATATTGCACACTTCTTGTTCCAAATAAGAGTAAAAATACTGCGCGTATATTTCTGCCCTGTACATACACCTTTTCACAACGAAAAGTTATTGTCTAAAATGCTATATAGTCCCATATTTGTTGTTACACCTAGCATCCCTAGATAAGATCAGTAGAAAATTTGATTGTTTCTTCTCAAGAACAGACACTGTTGTATTGAGAGAGTACTTAAGGTCATTTGTGTAACGTTGGAACCGTGGCAGAATTCAAATTACGCACTAATTCTGTGCAGGATATGTATCAAATACCCACGCGTTGCATAATACACAATGATCCTGAGTTTTTTTTTGCAAAAACTAGCTATTGCACTCAAATTAGTGGGTGAGAAAAGTAGGGGAGGTCAAACCACATCGTTAAAATTAGTTTCATTATTCCGTGATTATATTAACAAAATTCAAAATTAGCCAAAATGACGAAAATTTGAAAAATAAATATTCATTCATTAACTGTTGAAAAACTAAGAACGAGGAAAGCATAAAATTGCCTTAGAAAAATTAAGCAAAGTCAGACTTATCATTTCTGCCCCAGATCGTTCGAATCGGTTAAGAATTGAAATATATCCGGGAAGCTTGCCTTGGCTCACATTGTGCACCAAAGACGTACATAATGTACACCAGGCGAGAATAAATTCCTTGCTGACACGTGCATAATCGTATCGGGATTACAATTGGCCATTTCGGACATACATCACCAAATCATTTAAGTTTCTCATTCTTATTCTTAATCCATTCTACTGAGTATTTGCAGCCAGTAGGTGGCCGGAATCAGCAGTCTGTAAGAGGCTGTTTTATTAGTTTTATTAGTTTTATTAGTTTTATTAGTTTTATTAGTTTTATTAGTTTTATTAGTCGTACACTATTGAAAGTGTAGTACGGAGGATACAAATTGTCACTTTTGTTGTAGTGTAGAAACTAAATAAAATTTCGAAAAAAAAATTCAAATGATTCTTTGATCAGAATCCATTGGTATGATACTTGATGTGATGTACGAAATCACTGGTCGAAATACCGTGTCTCATGCTGAACCGCATTGTACTCTCTGGTCTCTTCCTGTGTCTTACATTTGCGCTAATTTTTTGATGTCTCCTTATGAGAGACCCACTAACTGATTATGATAACGATTTCTGTTTATGAATAATTTCGAAATATGTTTACGTACATGCTCCTTATTTGATGCTTTGGAGATTGATGGTCTACCTTGTAAGTGAGAAGGATATGGGGAGAGTGCAGAATCACAGAATGTTTCGTATTTTTTAAGTATATAATAGCATAAAGTATCGTCAGTGCGAAAATAAAGCGTCATCAAATCAAAAACGAAATTAAGGTAATTCTTCAAAGAAAAAGTGGAAAACCACCGAAAGATTATAGAAGTACATTTTGCTGAAAAGTAATTAATTAATGACACCTAAAACAATTAATGTGGTCGGTAAAAGCTACTACACCATAGTAGTATTAAAGGAACAAAAAATAATCTAGAATACCTCGACGTAAAAAATTCAAGAATGAAACTTTTCCGAAGGAATAAGTGATATAAACGGCGAAGGATTCATCAGGGGTCGTACTCACGACCTTAACTTTAAAGGGAGATTTGATGGGAGAAAATGATTTAGAATTTCATATAGGCTGTAAGTCAATTTCAACTTGTAAGAAGTATAAGGTCCTACAGAGAAATTGTAAATACGTGGTGAATGTAAACAAGCAATATGAGCGTAGTTGTGGGAATAAGAGAAACGAAAAAAGGAACAAAACTAGAAGCTGGTTAAACTGTGTATCAAATACAACACTTTGTCTGCCAACGCACACGGCTACGCATAACGCATACGACCAAGAGAAATCGCCGACACCCAGACAATGCGCAGCCGCATTTCTGGAAACACCGGGTACCCACGGGCGTAGAATGAAATTCATTCATAAACATTTACACTATGCGCAAGGTTAAGAATTTGGCATTTGAAATAAATCTTGATATTTTCTGGCGGAATTAGCAAATTGAACTTTTTCCCATTAACGTTTTTCTAGTCGTGTCCCCGTTTACCTTAAAATTATTCCTTTGTTCATATATCTTTATTAATCGCAATCACAAATTTCATCATCAACCAGATTAAACCTTTTCAAAAGTCTCTTAAAATCTTAATGGTTTGTCAAAATTTCTGCAATTCCTGTTTTATTATTTCTTCTGTCGTTCTGCATAATTTACGTTTGGTATTAGTTTGTACAAATCCCCACCTCTTCATACTATATCCCATTCTAATTGCCATGTGTAATACATTCGTTATTTGTTTTCTCATAATATTCTTATCTTGTTTAAGAAATGTAACATCATGTACAATTTGACATTCATGTTGCATATTTGATCGCAAGACTTTTTTAAACCAATTTTTCCGTCGTCATCATTCCTACATACAATTCATTCATCAGTTGCCACGTCTGTAGGCATCATATCAACCAATGACACGTTTTCTCGCTAATTTTACAAGTTTAAATATCACGCAATACGCGATTCCACATCTCACCCCCATATGTGTACATCGGTATCATAGCATGTTTATATATTTATATACGTCATGTCCTATCGAAATTGAATTTACAGTCTTTCTCGTATTGATGAAAAGAATACTCTCTTAATGTTGTCCTGTGAATAATCTATATGCAGGTCAAACTTCATTACTATATCAAACTTAACTCCCAGGTAGATATGATATATCACAACTCTTATTTTCCTTCCACTAAACTTCAAAGTAGATTCTCTTTTTGCAATATTGTGCTTTTCAAAATCCATGGCATACGGTTAGTCTTGTCCTATTTCTAAGAAATTATTTTTGCTCCAATTGCCACTTGTTTCTAAAATTTTACTCCCGTTTCGCTCAATTTCTCTAGTGCTCCTCCTTCAAGGAAGATGTATATCGTCAGCATATCCCATTATTAATAGCCGTTTCCCCGTACAGTTTCTAGCAATTCATTATTCGTTAAATTCCAGAAGAGTTGACCTACATGTCCTATAAGCTTTTTTTCGTCTTCTTTTTTTAAACGATGTTCGCTCTTCAAAATGCACAATGCAAAAATATTATATAATGGCCATAAAGATTTATGTCTTCTAGCTTTCAAAGCACCCTATCCCACTTAACATTATTAAAAGCTTTCTTAATGTCAAGGAAAATAACTATTCCTAACTTACTTCGTCGAACATCTACCCGTGTTACATATGCTTGTAAAGCATCAACTGTGGACAGCGCACTGTGAAATCTATATTTGTGATAAGGAAAATATTTACTCCCACACATTTTCTTAACCGCTGTATCATAATTTTATCAACCAATTACTCAAAACATCGTAAAAGACGATACGAGTCCGGGTTCTCAATTTTGCTATTCCAACATTCGTAAAACACCTTGATATTTCCAATCCCAAAAAAATATACGTTTTTTTTCAAATATCCACTGTAAGTCCCTCTTAATTCTTTTCTTATGATAGGATAACTTATTTGTATTAATTCATTGGTGATTCCATCGAAACCTGGACTTTTCCCTTCTCTCGGAGTTAAGAGAGTTGCATCCAGATCGCCTCCCGTTGTTCCTATAGCTCTGATTTGCTCCACAATCATCTATGCCCACGTTTCTGTCAACCCAACCCTTAATAACATTACTTACTATAGTTTCTGCGCCGCATCTCGCCATTCTTCAGCGATCTGCTGTCCTTCGGTCAACATACTTCATAACTGCTTCGATTTCATTTTATCCCGTACTATTAGGTTCAGTACACATCAGATACTTTGGCGTACACTCACCAGTACGTTTTATATAGTATAGATATATGCCCGAAGTGCTTTCTTAGATTCCTCTTGTTCCTTAGTTTTTTCCTTCCCCTATCATTTCAGAGACTGCTATCTTCTTCTCACCTTCACTCTCCTTTTCTTCAACACATCTAATTCTCTCTACCACCACATGTTCCCCGATCTCTTTTGTGTCCTCATTGTAGGTGTACAATGTGCTGCTACTCTTAAACCTCTTAACTCAATATTGTCCACCCTTTCTTCTATCTTCCCATCTTCTCAAAACTTTAATTCTCTGTTTACGATTTTACTGGTGTTACATACTAATAGTTTTTCTCACTGCTCACAGAGAGCATTACCATTGTTCTTGAGTTCCCTGTTTTAACTTTCGTTCCTCTGTCTATAAACTAATACACTCTTATGTCTGGGAAATATTGAATCTCTTTAGTCTAGTGTAGAAACTATATCAAATTCCGGACAAAAAATATATTCTTTTTTTAGAATCCGTTGGTAAAATACTTAAATGATCTATACAATTTTTAGTAAAATTGCATTTGTCATTCTTCTGCGCACAGTGCTCCTTGGTCTAATGGGGTGTATGTACCTATTTCATCAGTGGTCTCTCCTTATAACAGACCCACTATGAAATGGAAACAAAGAAGTTCGACAAATATAAAACTGAATGTTTAAGAAGTACCTCGGGAAAGTCGGGTTAGTGATGAATCCGAGTTATAGTATAAGGTATAAGCGATTCCGTCGTCCATAATTTCCGTAATATTTTGATGCAGTTCTATTCCGTGTTTATTCGTGATGGCAGCATTGCTGACACAACATCTTCGTTATTTGATTCATTTTGCAGACTTTTGCAGACTTTTAGTCCGACCGAGGAATTATGGATGATATGAAGGGAATTTTTTTCTGATAGGTATATACAATTGAGAGCAAAATGCCAATATATTATAGAAATAATACATTTTCATAGGGAACAGATAATTGAATAAATTCTTCAATGAAAAATTGAGTACCTGTAGCATTATTTCCTTCAAAATTTATTTAGTGGCTAACAGCTACTAGTTTTATATAAATAGTATTATTAAAAGAAACTTGAACTAAATTTGGAAGATCACAACGTGATCACAAATTTAGTTCACACAATGTCTGGAAGAACAAATCATTAGGAATTAGCAAGTTAAACTGTGAAAGACTCAGTTATAGTCTTTACTTACAACTATAAATTTTGATGGGAAAAATAATGGTGTATTAGATATCCGCCACTGCCGGTCCCAAGACCGGGGCCCCAGTTCGCAAGTGATGGTTGAGGAGGAAGGGTGAGGAGTCTTATAAAAACCTTGGTTCAACTGGTCCGGCTGATAGTACCTTGAGAGTTCCTTGCAAGGATACGGCGAAGACCTCAACGGGAACGAAGGCGGAGAAGACGGACTTCGGTACGGTGGAGCTGGCGGAAGAGGTAATACAGAAGTGGAACTCTTAGCTTAGTGGTACTGGAATCTTACAGTAATTCACACAAATCAACATGGCACTTGAATCTTCCCAAACTAATTACCCCAGTGGGTCAAATCCCACTGTTGAGAAACTTCAAGTGGTCTTTTCGGATTCTGGGGAGATCACAGAAGAGTGCAAAGGAACTGGTGACCTCGAAACCTCACAGAAGAAAATTAAACAGAACTCACGGCTTTGGATAACGATACTTAATGCAAACTCTCTTTTGAAAATTGGAAAATTAAAGAACATCCTAGGTAATGCCAGAAATCGCAACATCAAAATTATTGCCTTTCAAGAATCACGTTATACAGTTACCATTTGACTCAGAAGGTTGGAGGATATATAAAGAAAAACCTGGAGAATAATCTATACCAAACTGCCCACAATTTTGTTTTGTAATAGATAAATCTATACTCGATTCAATCTCTACATTCAATTTCCACTCAGGTTGCATATGAGCCAGGAAAATGAAAACAGTGAACAAGATTTACACATAACTAAATTGTCACGCTCCGATCAATATCACCAACAAGGAATAACCTGAAAAAGCAGAGTAAATCTGGAACCTACTTGACAAAATAATGCAAAGGATCCATTGCGTTAAAATTCTCATCGGAGATTTTCACGCACAAATTGGTAAAAAAAGAACTTTAGATATTGTGTTGGCAAATGGTCAGGATACAAACTACAATGCGACTCATTAAACTTTGCAGAAGTTACGATTTTTTGCCCCAAAATTTTATTACGTGAGTTCCAACTGCAAAATCTCATAATATCCCGAGTAAACACAGCAGAAATCATGCAACACGAAGTTCTTAGTGGACTAGACATACATTCTAGTCACTATTCGACAAAATTTTCTTTAGATATTATTCTGGAAAAAAGAAAATTTAAGTTGAAAGCTCCACAACCCAAGTACGACTTACAAAATATTGATAAGAATACACAATACACAAGAGAGAAATAACAATAAAACCCACAAAATTGGAAAGAACTCAAAACAGGATGTACAAACAGCAGAAAAAGTAGCACGACGCACCAAAACACAAGAACATGCATGGTGGTCAGACGATTGTGATAAGCTTATTTAACTCTAACAACAAGCTTGACAAAACTGGACGCGCAACAGATGTAAAAAGACGTCTCAAGGAAGGCAGTAAAACAGTAACAAAAACGATAAGGATTATTTGGAAACAGAATAAGAGACAAAAAAATAACAAGAAATACATACTAAACCTACTAAACCCATTAGGACATCAGAGCTGGAGAAACATTCTTTAGAACCCACCTATCTCAAGTAGTAAATGTCTAAACCCAAGTATCCGACACAACCTTGCCTAATTCTAGTGACAATTTTCTCGATTAAGACTATTGAGTACTTACGTGTAATGGCATAACTGTTCTTTAATGGAATATCATTTCATTGTTCAGATTATTTACTGAGAAAAGAAGTATATTTTATGTTGTATGAGGTTTATAAATAATGTTTGTCATTTATTTGTTAATCGGGCACAATGGAAATAAAGTTTCTTTCTCCGTAACACACTGTGCATGACATCAATAATCATTTTACATTCAACTCTAACTACTAATATTATTTACTCCAAACACATTTATCAATTGCGGTTGTAATAAGCGCTCCTGGTTTGCGTTTTTGCTCTTGTAAACTACGTGAGGGTCCGTTCTTTGGTTACACGTACAGAATTGAGGAGAGTCGAGAATTCATCACGGCGGACTTATAACACGAAATCTTTCTGATCTGTCATTCTTATTCTTATTCTGTCCTACACAGAGTATGCTCCCCGAAAGTGCCGTAAAAAATGTGACGCTCTTTTGTAGTCAAACATAATTTAAAAGTTTTTTCAGTCGGTTACCCGTTCTGTAACCATCATAATTTATAATTAGGTATCGAAGATTACTTACGTAAAACTGATATGTAAAATTAAATTCATTCATCAAGAAACACATTCTGCTGAGAGATTTGAATTTGGCATTTAAAATGAAATTTGGTGCAGCAATGACACTAGAGAATATTTTTATGACTAAGAATCGCCTCCTTACTTGTAGATGATTTCCCTGGTGTTATTTTCTAATTGTCTTGCTGATTGCTCACATATAGCACAACCATCGTCATTGCGTTCCTTAATGCATTATAATGGCTGAAAACAGGTCACATCAATTTAGGGTCAAATTTCGATATCCAACTGTAGTCGATATCCAACTGTAGTAAAAATTTATTCAGTCGTATACCCGTTATGTCTCCATCATAATTTATATTAAGGTATCGAAGATCGTTACGTAAAACTGATATGTAAGATGAAATTCATTCATAAACAAACACCTTCTGCTGAGAGATTTGAATTCGGCATTTCACATGAAATTTAATGCATCAGTGACACTATAGAAAAAACTTTTATGACTTAGAATCACCTCCTTACTAGACAATTTCCCAGGTGTTATAATCTAATTCTTCATCACAGTTCTCAGATAGCACTACCATCGTCCTCGCGTTCCTTAATACACTCTAATGGCTAAAAAACATAGGGCACATTAGTTTAGGGTCAAATTTTGATATCCAACTGGAGTCGTATGATATTGAGAGCGTGGTATGGAGCATAAAATTTCGGTCACGTGTATTGTACTCTACAGACTATGTCACATTACGAAGCAATTTTTTAAATCATGATTCTTTTATCAAAACCCATTCTTAAAGTAATTTATATGATGAATAAAATTACACGTCGTATTATCATGTCTTAAGCTCAGAAGCACTATGATGGCAAATCTGAGAAAACTGCAGCAGTGATAATTTTTGTAAGTGGTCTCTCCTTCAGACTTACTACGAAAGCAAAGCGAAGATGTTCTACAACACTTTATTGAGAAATTTTATGTATAATCCCTGTTACGTCTGTGCGTAGAGTGTGAAACAAGTATAAGAGGAAAGCGATTAGTGGGTCCACATTTTCTCCTAATTTATATAATTCCTTTTTGTATATGAATGCTATAAAAATATCTTAACCTATATCTTATGTGTCTCACTAATCATGAATATACAACTATGGAAATTATGGTCCACCAAGGAAATGAAGATGACATCGAAAGAGTGCAAAATCACAGAGAGCTGCGTTTTCTGCTAAGTATAAAATAGCATAACGTCTACAAAAACAATGCGAAATGCAAAAATTATGCATTATCAAATAAAAAACGTAATTAAGGTTATTCCTCAGTGAAAAAATGTAAAAAAAGGATAAAACAAAACACTTTTTTGATGTGTTATTAATTAATGACACTAAAATGAAATTTCGTTTGGACAGTAGTAGCAACTACACAATAGTATAATTGAAATGGACAAAAACATAATAAATGGACGTTAAATAATACAAGAACTAACCTTTCAAGGAGGCATTAATAAGTTGAACATTGAGGATCCCATCTTGGACCCTTTTTACGATATCAACATTTAAGCGAGAAATTATGGCTTGAAAGATTTGGAATTTTTCTTTGAGCACGTCCAAGATCTCCATTCGTAATGAGTATAAGGTCGGGCGGGTAATTGTTGAACATGGGGTAAATGAAAATTAGGAATCGAATCGCTGAATGAGTCTGTGCAACGAAGAACCAAACTAAATGCTGGTGACTGTGTGTGAAATATTACACATTGTTGGTTCCATTAAGTAAGCAGGAATGGATTCTTTATTCTGAACCGATTTGAACGTACTGTGACGTAAGTGAAAAGTCTGACTTTTCTCATTTTCGTTTAGGGATTTTGATACTTTGCTCACCCATAGTTTTTAGCACTTGAGCAATGAAAACATTTCCTATATTTTCGACATTTTGGCGTAGTCTAAATCCTGCTAATATGATCTTGGAATAATAAAACAATTTTTATCGATGTGTTTACATTTCTCCCACTTTGCTTACTCTTTACTATTGACTGCAAAAGCTTCTTTTTGCAATAAAATTTAAAAAACCGAAAGTATGTTTATTATGGTTGCGCGTTGGCATTTGTTACATATCCGGCCAAGAATGAGAGCGAATTTGAATTCTGCCAAGGTACCAGCACAACATAAGCAAGCTCAAATCCTTTGTCAGTACAATTGGTCTTCCGTTAGGTACCGAATGGCATAATGTCTTTATCATGCTGAACTATTGCCACATCAAAACAAAAACGTATATAAGCTAATTCCTTAATTAAAAAGTGGAAAGCAACCGAAAGATGACGAAAGGTCATTTTGTTGAAAAGTAATTAATTAATGACACCAAAAATAAATATTCATTTGGTCGGTAACAGTAACTAAAAAATAATAACAGGACGCAAAATTAAAACTGGATTACATCGACGTTAAAGAATCAATGAACAAGACATTCAGTAGGTGTTATTCTTTTATTCGCATTAATTTGCCTCTAGTCCTATCCTCCTATATAAATATTCCACGACATTATCTCCTTGTTTTCGAATTCTCTCTATTAACTTTTCATCACGGTTTTCATTTCTGTTGTTTCTTCTATATATTCTTTTACAACTTCGAGTAGCCTGTTTCTGTTTTTATTTTTCTGAGATACCTGGCCCTTTCTTCCCTATAGTACATGCATTTTTCTAAATTTATTCTCAAATAACACATTTCATTTTCTAATTGGTCGAAACGTTTCAAATATCCCTTGTAGTTTCCATGGTTTGTGAACAATTCTGCAAAGTCTACAAACGGTATTAACCATTTCCTGTGTCATTCTGCGATTCTCCAGTTTGGAATACGTTTGTATTAATCTCTGCCTTTGGATAATATATCCCAGTCTTCTGATTTGTAATGCACTTAGTAAAATATTTGATATTTTCTTTCTTCAATTTTTCTCATCTCGTTTAATTACTCTGCGATCAGGTACAATTTTTCCTTTGCCATCTATTGATCACAAAGCGAATTTATTAAACTTCTCCGTTAGCATCATTCCAACTTACACATTTGATGTAACAGTTGACACTGTTTAAATAGCACCACATAATCTCGAAAGAAAACCACGTTTTATTCTCGTTATATTACGAAGATAGTTTTTACGTAATTCGCGACGCCATATCTCACTCTGCTATGTGCTATGTATCATAGCACCATTTTAAAAATCTTTATGTCCTTTCCTATCGCAATTGAATTTGTTAAGTTCTACTCTAAATGAAAAATATACTTTGTTAATATTGTCCTGTAAATAATCTATAATGAAAAACAAATATATCTATAATTAAGATGACAACATAAGCTGTCGAAAGCAGGATTTGGCAAAAAAGTATTTTTCAGTTGACTATAACTTTGTGTTTCATTAAAGTAAACTGAATACAACACCATTATCTAATTATAAGAATCTATAAATTGGTCAAACTTCATTCCTATATTTAACTTAAGTCCCAATAAGATTTAATCTTTTACCACTCTGATATTCCTCCCTCGTATCTTCGAAGTACGTTCTCTTTTTTCAATATTATGCTTTACAAAAACCTTGGCATACGTTTAGTCTGAGGCTATCTCTAAGTCATTATTTTCCACAAATTGTCGCAAATTTCTAACACAGAATTTCCATTTTGCACAATTTCTCTTTTTTCTCCTCCTTCCTGGAAGAATACGATATCGTAAGCACAGGCTGATATTTTGTAGCCCTTTCCCCGTATTGCTCCTAGGAGATAATTAATCGTTTAATTGCAGAAGAGTGGATCACCAGGTTACACTTGCGAGTATCCGTGAGATTTTTTCGTCTTTAATTTCTATAAACAACGTTCGTTCTTCAAAGAACCTTGCAAAGATGTTATATTGATGGCCGTTGAGATTTACGTCCTGTACCTTTCCAAACATCTATCCCACATAATATTTTTAACATCCCCTTAATGTCAATTTCATTTACTAACTTCCATCGTCGAAGAACAACACACGATACAAGTGTTCGTAAAGCATCTACTGCGGACCGCGCTCTGCAAATTAAATATAGGTGCTGATCTAAAACATACGCTTCCATCCAATTCGTTACATCCTGTATCATAATTTTCTCATACAATATCTCAAATCATGGTGAAAGACGATACCAGTACGAGTCATCTATACTGTTATTCCATCCTTTGTGAAACACCTTGATAATTTCAATATTTTAAACCCAAAGTAAAATACCTTGTTCCAAACATGCACAGTTTTTTAAATTCATTTCTTATTAGAGGATAATTTGCGTGTATTATTTTGTTGGGGATTCCATCGAAAACTGGTATTCACATTTTCTTCAGAGTTTAGACCAACACATCCATTCGCCTCCTGTCATTTTTACAACTTTTTTATTTGTACATTTTCCTCCAATCTTTCGTATGTTGATTCCTTAATATTTTTCCTATATGCACAAAGTGTTTTCTTATATTCCTCTTATTCCGTAGTTCTTTTCTTCCGCTGTCTTTTCACTCACTGATATCTTCTGGCTTTCGATTTCTCTTTCTTCAACATATCTATTTTTTTCTACCACTACAAGTTCCCTGACCTCTTTGTGTTTAATTTTGGGTTCTTAATCTGCTGCTAATTTTAAAAATGTTAATTCCATGTCGTCCATTCATTCTTCTGTTTCCCTACCTTCACGATACCTGATTTTTCTTCAGATTTTATTGAAATTTTATCACATCTATATTTCTCAAATTCCTTATCGTCATCTACATTCTTTCTGTAGATATCTAAGTATTACTTTAAATATTATTAGTATATTAAGTATATTTGTGATCTGATGTTACAACTATGTGTAATCTCTAGCTTTGTATTTCGGTTTCTATTTTCTGCCGAGGTGATGTGAGATCGCGGAAACTACAAAAACCGTCCATCCACCATCTTCTTCCAGAACCCCCACTGATAATTATGGCAGGTTTCTCCTCTTTGTTCAGTTATCTCTTTCGCACTCCCTACGTCACAAAAATTCTAACCGTCTAACTTCCTGATTTAAATAATTTGTCGGTTTTCTGTATTTTACATTTTATTTCTATTTCCTTCCCATATTTCTCATTTGCGTTAAAACACTTGTTTGAATACCATTTGTTTGATTCAATTTCCCTTAATCGTGTAGGTGTCATGAACGTTTTTCAGAAAATCCACTTTCTCTCACAAGTTTCACCACACATCCAATTAAAACAAAACTCCATAAAAATTTAGTTAGAATACATCATGACAGACTTATAACACGAAATATTTCAGATCTGTAATTCTGCCCTTCCCAGCATATGCTCTCTGTAAGTGGCGGCAAAATGGTGACTCTGTTTGTAATCAATTATAATTTAAAAGTTTAATCAGTCGCATACCCGTTCTGTTCCCATCGTAATTTATATTAAAGCTTCGATTACTAATTACGTTAAAACTGATATGGAAAACGGAATTCATTCACAAGAAAACATGTTCTGCTAAGAGTTTAGAATTTGGCATTTCAAATGAAATTTGATGCTGCAGAGCAACTAAGGACTATTTGTATGACTCAGTAATGCCACCTCCCTTACCAGTAGAAGATTTCCCTGGTATTATATTCAAATCGTCTTCCTCACCGCTCACAGATGGCACTACCATCGTAACATGTTCCTTATTGCTAGTACACTCTAATGGCTGAAAACGTGTGTTACAAATAGAGTTTTTCGCTATAAAAATTTCCATATCCAACTATAGTCCTATGATATTGAAAGTGTGGATTGGCGCTGAAAATTTTGGTCATGTTTATTGCACTGTAAAGGCTATGTCCCATTCCGAAACAATATTTTTCATTATGATCTCTTTATCAATACCCATCGGTAAAGTAATTTGTGTGATGAATAAAATCTCTGGTCGTTGTGTTATGTCTTTATCACTGACACAGTCTTGTGGTCAAACCTGATGTTTCTGCAACAGTCTTAATTTTTGTCAGTGGTCTCTCCTTCAGAGGGACCCGGAATGAAATTTAAACAAAGTATCTGTTCTATTCCCAAATCTGAAATTTTAACTAATATCTTCATAGAGCTATCGTGTAGGGGAGCTATGAGTGTAATGGATTACTGTTTAGCCGCACTAAGCTTTCTCCAATTTTAATGAAAAGGATCCCTACATTTTTCTTACCGTACATCTTATTAGATTTTCTCATCTTCAAGATACAATTATGTAAATTGTGGCTCATTAAAGAAGCGAAGATGTGATCGGAAGAGTGCAAAATAACGAAAGTCTTCGTCGTCTGCTGTGTATATAATAACCTAATGTCAGTTAAAACAATGCGGAATGGAAAAATAATGCACCATTAAATCTAAAAGGAAATCAAGGTATTTTCTCAATAAGAAAAGTTGGAAAACTACCAAAGGATGACTGAAGTTCATTTTTTTGACATGAATTTTCTTTTAGGTGTTATTAAATAAATACATTTGGACGGTATCAGCAAGTATACTGAAGTAGCATTGATATGGCAAAAAACACTCGGGAATAAATGGACGTAAAATAGTACGTGAACTAAACTTTCCAGAAGGATCAATAAATTTAACATTGACGGTCCCTTCTTTGGCTCTTTTCACGACTTCAACATTTAAGGTGGAAATTATGGCTGCGAAAGATTTGGAATTTTTCTTCGGGCACGTCATAGATTTCCTGTCGTAATAAGTAATCTAAGCGCCGCTGTTGGAGTCAGTGCAACGAAATAATAATCAAAATTAATAGCCCGTGACACTGTGTATGAAATAGAACACATTGTTTGCTCCATGAAGCAAGCAGGAATAGATTCTTTATCGGCAATCGATTTGAACGTTCCTCCGCTTAAATGAATTGTCTGACTTCGCTCAGTTTCGTTCAGGGAATTTTATACTTTTCTCTCGCATATTTTTTGTACTGTTAATCAATAAAAAAACTTCATATTTTCGACATTTCGGCTAAGCTAAAATCACGGAATGTTGAAACTATTTCTTATCGATGTGTTTTGAACTCCCTGACATTGACCAGCCACTACTTTTCTTTGCAATAACTTGTTTTTGCGTTAAAATTAAAGAATGGGAACATTGTTTATTACGCATGCACGTTGCTTGTCCGGGAGAAAAGAAACGCGAAATTTGAATTCTGGCATTGTACGAACACAACAGAAGCAAGCTTTAGTACTCTAAGTACTCTGTACAACAGATGCTAGTTTCATTATTCCGTGATTATATTAACAAGATTCATAATTAGGCGAAATGTCGAAAATTTGAAAAGAAAATTCATTCTTTAGGTTGAAAAACTAAGGGCGTAGTAAGTATTGCCTGAGAAAAATTAAGCAAAGTCAGACTTTTCATTTCTGCCCAAGATCGTTCGAATAGGTTAAGAATTAAAATCCCTGCGGGTAGTTTGCCTTGGCTCACTTTGTGCACCAAAGCACGTACATAATGTACACCACACAAATACTATATTGGCAACACAACCCTTAATTACCACACAAATTTGATATTCTTATTCTTACTAACATCCTCGACACTAGTCTTCTCGTATCTTCTCGTCTCGATGTTGAAGCGCCGACCTCGCACCTGTATGCTCGGTTCTCCCCGGAAACCTCTCACGCTAGTGACGCCTCGACACTACCGACCCTCAGTAACCACGAAGAATGATGAAATCAAGCTTCTTCTATATCACGCGAAATAAAATTCAACATACAACAAGGTGTTCTTTTAACAGACCGAGAACCAGAACTTCTCAACCCGCGTTCTTCTAGAAAAGTTCCTTTATCTCGTACTTGACTGACTGAGTGAGTATAAGTGAGCGATTTGAATGAATGAGAATTTTTCCACTTGTTTCTTTCGTGAGGTAAGCTTTACGAAGAGTGGGGGGTAGGGTTCATATCCCCCAACCATACGCTCCGATCACCATGTCGGAATAATTTACTATTGGCTGGCGACGACACTCGCGCGTATTTGAAGCCAAATATCTGAGATGTCACAATACATTATACGTCATTGCTGTATTCCCATAGTTTTATTAGTTCTTCCCACTCTCATTTGCCCATACATGTGTTCGTAAAACATCTACTGCGGACCGCACTTTGCAAAATCCATATTGGTGCTCATCTAAAACATTGTTTCCCCAAAAACGTTTTTAAGCGCTCTATGATAACGTTATCAAACATTTTCCCAACACACTATACGAGAACAAGTCATCAATTTTGCTATTCATTCCTTTGAGATACACCTTGATATTTTTAATTTTCGAACCCCGAGGAATAATACCTTCTTTCAAACATGCATTGTACATCTCGTTGAATTCATTTCTTATGATAGAATAACTTGCTTCTGTCAGTTCGTTGGTAATTCCAGACTTTTTCCTTTTCTCAGAGTTTGGACCATCGCATCCATTTGCCTCCAGTCAGAACTTCTGCTCTGATTCGCCCCAATTTTACCCGTGCCAAAGTTTTTATCACCTCATCCCTTAATAACATTACTTCTTGAAGTTTTTGGGCCGTATTAGTTATTTTTCAGTGATCTGCTGCCCTTTTGGTAAACGTTCAATATATATACTTCGTTTCCATTCTATCCCACACTACTAGGTATGGTACATCCCAGACACTTTGACGTACACTCTTCTGTTCATATTCCTGCCATGTTTCGGATTTGCATTCCTAAATCCTTTTACTATATGCTTTCTCATATTCCCCTTATTCCTTAGTTGTTTCCTTTCGCTATCTTTGCGCGCGCAGATATTTTCTTCTGGCTTTCGGTCTCCTTTTCTTCTAATTCTTGCTTTCCCCACATGTTCTCTAATTCCTTTTGTATCCTCATTTTGGGTACACAAACTGCTGCTACTCTAAAGACTGATAATTGAATATTGCACACCCTCTCTTCTATCTCTCCTTCTTCTCGATAACTTATTTATTTGTGGAAGATTTCCCTGATGCCATATTCAAATCGGGTACCTCACCGCTCGCAGATAGCTGTACCATCGTACTTGCGTTCCTTGTTTTAACTTTCATTCCGCTGTCTACAAGCTAATTCACATTTATGTCTGGACCACTTTGGATCTCAATAGTTTTGGGACATATTTTGAAGTCCAGCTGCAGTCGTGTAATATTGAAAGTGTGGTATGAAGCATATAATTACGGTCACGTTTGTTGTCCTGTAGAAGCTATGTCAAACTCAAAAAAACTAATTATAGTGATTTTTATATTAGTTTAAAAACATTTTTTGATGAATAAAATACCTGGTCCAAATGTCATGTCTCATACTGTAATACACTCTACTCTTTGACCTATTCCTATGTTTTGCAGCAGTGCTAATTTTTGGCTGTGGTCTCTCTTTATGACAGACCCAATAAGAAAGGGAAACAAAGGTGTTCTACAAAATTTAAATCTGAAATTTAAGTAATATCTAAGTAAAGTCTTCGCCAAGGATTTGCTACGAAAAAAAAGTAAAACGGTTATTATGTTCGCATTTTCTCCATTTGTGTGACGATGTGTTCTTTTTATGATTGGTATCAAAATATCTTAACCGGCATTCTCTTAGTTTGGTCCATCTTGAAGTAATAATCCCGAAATTTATTGTTCATCAAAGAAGTGAGGATGATATCGAGAGGGATAAATTTCGCATAAGGTAATGTCTTCTGGTAATCATACATTAGTGTAATGTCTCTATAATACAAAAATAATGTAATTCCTGAATGAATAAGTGAAACACCTACTGAAAGATTACAGAACAACATTTTCTTGAAGTGTATTTAATTAATGACACCTAAAAAATTCGTTTGATCGTTAACATAACTACACAATAGTCGTCTTTAAAGGCCCCAAAAAATTAAAATATATATCGACGTTTAGAAACCTAAGTATAAATACTCTCATTTTTTCGCTTTTGTAATTTCACTTGCATCCACAGTCCACAATGTTTTGAATTGTGAACCAATCTGAAATTTGGTGCCGTGATTCCCGACTTCCCCCCTTCCGTAGACACATTGGAAAAATACTGTTTCTTTTCCGTGGAAACAGTAGAGAAGTACGTGAGAGTATTTGCAAGAGTATGAATCACCTCCTTCCTTGCGTGTTGAAGGTGCTGTTACATTCTAATCGTCTTCCTCACCGCTCACAGATAGCACTACCGTCGTGTTACTTAATAAGTTAATCCACTCTAATGGCCGGGAAACATTAGTTTACGGTAGTTTAGGGTAGTATATATAGCGGGAGTATTATTGAATGTGTGGTATGAAGTAGAAAATTTCTTTAACATTTGTTGTACTGTATAGGATGTACTGTCATTACCCGAAACAATTTTTGATAATAATTCTATGATCAGCATCCATTTGTAAAATAATTTATACGATGAATATAATCCTTGGAGAATTTGCATTTGTCATTGTTCTACGCACTGTGCTCCGTGTTTTAACTGGGTGTATGTACCTTTAAAGTGCTAATTTTTGAATGTGGTCTCTCCCTATGAGAGACCCATTTCTAAATGAAAACTAAGAGGTTCTACAATATCTATAACTGAGTGGTTAAGGATATGTGCGCAGGGTGAGCGATGAATCCGAGTTATATTATGAGATGTTATCGATTTGGACGTTCATAATTCCCTTAATTTTATGATGCTCTCGTATTCTCTTTTAATTAATGGTATCAACATATTCTGAACTAACATTTTCTTTATTTGATCCATTTTACAGAAATTGCTTTCAAATCTACAGTCCGACAAGTAATTATAGATGATAAGAAGTCAGTTTTATTTTTTTTTGTATATACTCGTATTAGCAAAACGTCTGCATATTATCGACGTAATTCATTTTCACATCAGCGAAACGGTTAAAAGAAATAGCAGTACATCACATTAAAAAGTTATTTATTTAACGGTGATAAGTGTTATAAAGGTAAAAAATTACTTTTAACAATATTATTAATATGAGTTTGAGGGCATTCGTTTTAGGATTAGTTTGGGACGAATTAATTATAAATGAGTCTACTGAGAGAAATCACAAAAATTAATGGTTCTTCTCACAACCCTTGTGATACTTCTCCAACGGAAAAAGAATTGATTATTCTTATTAACAAGAAGACGTAGATTTCCTCAATATGTTTCCATTGCGCACACGGACGTGATACGTAGTATAAGCTAATCTAAATATTTGCTACCGACTCGGGAAGTGTGGTCACAAGAGTAAACATCATTAGATTTATATATCTCAAAGTCTTAGGACAAACGTAAACCTTTGTAGCTTGTTTAGACAGACGTTATGTCATTTGAAGGGGACGGAGCAGTGTTGCAAACCCAACTGATTAAGTTTTCTAGCTGTGTTTTATATAGTGTATTCTATCAAGAGAGTTTTGTGTTCTAAGGAAGACAGTAACTGAAACATCTCTAGACAGTGAGGAATGGTATCATCATTAAATTATTTAAATGAATGATTGAAATATTTGTGATCAAAATATGATTATTTTTTATCATGTACATTTTTGTGTACATGTACATGTTAATATCATTTTTTATCACGTACATGTACATGTTAATAAGATGTAAATTCTTTTTATTCAAGTATCCGCATCAACCTTGTGAATATGTAGTACCAATTATCTCGATTACCACTATTGAGTGCTGACGTGTAATGACAAATATGTTATTTAATGGAATATTATTTCAGTGTTTAGACATGACAGATAATAAGTATTTTTTGATGTAATAAATATTTCGTATTCAGTGAGTCTCAAGATCCTGCGTTTCTTCAAAATTTGACTTAAATTTGATTTATTTCTGGGGACATTGATTTAGCTTCAACCGTGATATTCTAATATCTGCTTACATTAAAAGGTGATTGAATTGGCTTGGTACGTTCGACTTCCTTTAAATGGATTTCAGTACCTTCATTGATGGAGTAAACGACCGAATGAGAACTTATGCTTTATGATACAGCCTTATTTTCCTTGTCGCATTACTTTTCTCTCATGTTTCAGAGCGGTAATAGACCATTTCCATGGCAATATAATTATTTTGTAACATCAGATCCAAGACATTCTATCCGTTTGTGAAATGTTATTTTTACGCCTTTCGCTGAAGTAGGAGCGTCATTGAGAAGCTTAGCCGGATGCCGCTTATTAGGGAAAGTGACCTTTCCATTCATTGTGTGGACCATTCCTCTGCTTTTCCGGGAAGGAGGGTAGCAATGCGCTCGAAGAATTCCGGCCAAAGTGAGTGATCAGCGCGTGCGTCTCTATTTGTCTTTTAATATTTCTGTGGAAGAGGATTTTACCAGGACGAGGTCCTTTAACGGAATGTCGGTGGGTGAGACTGCTACTATGTGTGAAGGGAGGACTTTTACCGGATACTGAAGCAGTGGCTATCCCGGGAAATACTCCGGGCGCCTCGCTAGTGTCAACGACTGCTCGTCCTACCGGTGAAGACACGGCTTTCTCCGAACAGCCAAGGGGTGAACAACGATTTGGAGTGCTCGTGGAGCAGTGAAGGCGTGGTCACGTGACCTCCGCTTCCGTATATATTGGAAGGATTGAGAATCCTCGAAGACTTTTGCTGTGTGATCTGAAGTTCGCAGGTTACTGAGATGTGACCTTGCTAGTATTGGTCGCCAGACCGCTTAAGAATTACTGCGGTAATTTAAATTCATTTGCTAGTAGTTGCGAGTGACGTAACTTGTATCAGTTAGTTATTCGCAACTTGTAATTTAGGAGATTCAGATAACCTAGAGAGGTTTTCCGAATTAGTTGTCTTCATCTCAATTTATTTATGTGTAATTAATGCTTTTTGATAGCATTACTTGTGCAATAACAGATTTATATATGTATTGATGATTTTGAGAGTTTGTCTACGTTTGTAAATATTCAGATCTCTATTTAATTTGAATTAATCATTAATTATTGTTATTACACGTGTGTTTAATTGCTCGGGAAATTGAGCTGGTGGCAGCGAACTCTACCATTAGGGTTGTGGTATTTATATGTGGATCCCGCTTCTACCCAAAGAACCCACACTGCATCTGTGCTTGTGGTGTCGTGTTACATATTTTCCTTTATCGACGTTCAATCTTTTGATGGATGGCATTTTTTTTCTTTCTGATGGGGCAAAGATCCGCGGTACTGGGGGAAATTTCCGATTGGTGGATGTTGACCTCATGATGCAAGAATCCAGAAAAACATGTCGGTAAATATTGAAAATACGGAGGACGAGTTAAAGATTTCTATTTCTTTTTTCGTAAGTGGTTAAAGGTAGTGTACTCCACCAATTTAAGTCTAATTTGAACTCTTCAACAATTTTCAGCCCGCCTTTGAATGGAAACTGTAAAGTTTGTAAAGAATGTTTGTCCCACCATACCCTTCTGAGTTCTTTTGATACTTTTGTTTCGATATTCTTGTAAAATGGTCACTTCTTAGCTAAAGCTGTTAATTTTTGTTGTGTTCTGCAATGTAAATACTTCTTCTGACAACGAAGGAAGCTCCAGATATATTGCCAGAACTATATAAAACTTTTTGAACACGTGCTCTATAAATTCTTTGTCTTTTCAGAGTCTTTTCTTGGTCATGTTGCAACATCAAATTTCCCGTGCAGCTCACGGTAAATTCAGTCATATCACTACAAAAACTGCTCTCGTGAGTGGTATTACTGGATCGATTTCTGACACAAGTTTGGCTTGCAATATGATTACAGGCAATACTGGTAAACATGCCATTATCGTAAGACTCAACTCAGGGATATTCCAAGTATGCGAGAGAATGTGAAATGGGTTTTAACAAAAAGTATGATTTCGAAATCTGTTGTCAAAAAATATTTTTGTAATCAAGATTTTAGTGCTCTTACTTTGACTTCTTGATCATCGTTGTGATATAAAACTTTCTGGACTCTTCTAGAGTAATGTGCAGTCGTATTTTCCTGTTATGAGTGACTTGCAGCGATGACTAACGCCTCAAATCTACACCACAGCACATATTGATACAATTGGGAGGGTGTTTTTATATCTGTCCGAGAATATTTACTTTACATCCTACATCGGTTATACTTCACATATTAGAAGCGCATGTTTCCTTTCCCAAGAAGTAATTTTGAAGAGTCAATACCATCGTGAAGGTAAGTACTATATCCAGTGACTTACCTGTACCTCATGAGACCCTAGGACGGGTATTTTTGGAGGTCCTACCCTAAACCCCCATACACGAAGTTGTTTCCATGCCTACTAGCACATGTCCAACGGTCTGATGTATTAAGAAGAATTGTACGAGTACTTTGAGTTTTAATTAATTACAAGCTGAACTATAATACAATTTACGGTTTTTCAAAGTGTTTCGAATTATATTAATGTCAAAATTTACGTATTTAAAACATATTTCATGACCAATTTGGAGGGTCCTTACATGATGAGACCCGCGGCAAACCACCTCCTCTCCCCTCACATAGGTACGCTACTCTATGTCGGTGCCTCCAGTTCTTTGTCTTTCTCTGAAGCTCATAATTTTCGCGTCTCTTTTCATTAACATAAACACGAGAAAAGCATTTATTTTATAAGCAGTTGTTTGTTCAAGAGTCTCTGTAACTTACAGACGTCCCTTGTCTCAAGAGAAAAAACGTGAGTCAATATTTCTATGACAATTGTAAAAAGAATCATTAATTTTCTTGCAGTTGCAGATACAAACAATATATTCTTTCCATTAGTTCATACAACAGGTAAAAGCAGAAGTCCATACATTGTCCTACATACAAGTCCTAATTGTCCACTTATTGTCTTTCCAGGCTGACCCGAGATACAATAAACACTTGCCTTGCAGCAAAGGAGCAAAAATCTAATATTTTACTTAATATTAAAAGAACGAAGGACTACAAATCCACTTACAACCAGCGGGAAACAATAGGACCACCAAGGCAAGCTGGTTTTGAGATTCTTTCATTAACATGACCTGCTGTCTTCAGTAGCAGTATAAATATAAGAAAAAATCCTTGTTAACTAGAAGTTTCTTTCCCAAATGCAGTAGTAAATACTCTGCATATTTGTATAAGTATTCCAATCGTTATCCTATATTTATCTACAATACAACTATCTGCTTCCCCCAGGGGACTTACATATAGTAAGTACGTGTTTGGCGAACACGGGGTCCCGAGCTGAGTCTGGCATTACTCCCATTTACTTGTGCCATGCTCCTTCCTTTCTCTTTTCTGACCTCTCTTGGTCACCTCTTGTTCTTTTCGATCCCGACGCTATTAGGGCTAGGGTATCTTTCATTTTCCTCTTTCCTCTTTTTTAAATGTTTTTAGTAAAGTCTTGAGATATGTTGGGATTTGAGTTTTGAGTTGTAATTCAGGAGGGTTTTTAGTGGGTATGGTTGAGTCATTCAGCGAGTCCCACACGCGGGGAGAGTCATGTTGGCTCTCCTTAGTGCGTAACTGCATTTTCCCTACCTGTACAAGTTTTAAGGGCTCTAATGACCTCGATGTTGACGAGCCCTAAAGCCCCACAAAAAAACTATCTGCAGATATACACCTTACAGTACTTCCATGTAGTATTTTGAAAAATAACTACTGTAAACTTTTCTTTGTATATATAATTCTATGAGCTTTCTCCTTAGAATTAATTAATTTATTTATTTTTCAGATCTTCTATGTTCTAAATAGTAAATTGCTACTTTAAAATGCCCTTCATATACTTATTGTAACTATTTATAGTTTTGAAATCGTGTGGTAGAATGTTAAATAAATTGGGTGCAATAAATAATTAGAACTTTCTATAAAAAGTAAAAAATGGTTTAGGGACATCAATATTTTCCATTTTCCTTAATTTATTGCGGTATAAACCCACACTACCTGGCGAGTTCCCACTCCGTCTATAGAAAGCTGCCATAACTTTTAAAACAATAAGATGCCTCAGCGGTAAAATTTGCAGTCTAAAGAATAATGGCCATGAGAGACTCTTTTCTTGGACATAATTCTAATCAAATATTTTTGCTGTATTGTAATTGTGACGAGGTTGCTGGTTTATACCAATGTAACCACCCCACCATACCATTGTAAGAAAGAGGAGTACCAGTGCTTCCAGATGCACTATAAGCTAATGTAAGCTCACTGTATTGCAGAAATGCCTCGTGTGTATCGCGGCAATGTTAGTTGAAGCTCCAAGCAAAACTTCGTCTCGTGCTTCGTTCTTCGGCGACGCGTCGCTGGGAACCGCAGAATCGCTGCAGCCGTTGTTCCTGAGGCCACTTGATGGATGCCGGAAGCGGCCGGTGGCCGCCAGAGCGGATGCGCGGAAGGGTGAGGGGGCTCGGGCGACGCGGCCAGTGTGTTAATGGAGTTGCGGGCGCATGCGTGAACCAGCTACCTCGTCTGCGCCGCAGGGCCGCTTAACTCCTTAATTGAAAAGGACCCCGGGGCGCCATGATGGATAGCGATGCAGGGCTCCGCGTCGGCTCAAACGCGCAAATATTAGGTTGAAATTACTGCTTAAAACGGGAGATGTGTTAGCAGGAGTTTAAGTTCCAGTAGTTAATTGCCGCCTTGACAATTTGTTCACTGTCCTCCTCTGTTAGGGAGTCACCTGCGGTGGGATGTAAACCGGAACGGCCCTTGACAGCGATTTATGTGTGCTCCGACTCTTTCAGGGCGTGAGATAATGAAGTAAAGCTGAAATTTTTGAAAACTGTTACTACTAAAGAAACGAAGCGTAATGGAACATGTGTTTATGTAATAGAATAATATTAATTCATTTTAACAAATACGGCACATTTACCCTAGTTTTTCTCCGGTTATTCTTCAGGTAGTGGCGTATTTTCCATGGACGGAAATGTCATTATTACGTTATTAGTCTCAAATTTTTACTGTACAAAATATCTACAATTCATTTGCGAATAAGAAATGAATAACTACGTATTTCTTAAATAATTTCTTTTATAAATATTAAATGCACCACCGCCCTTGGGCCATTGTTCGGAATTGATGGGATGGTCCCTTGCTTGTTTCCGGGGAGTAACTTAGTTTATTATCTCCACATGGTCATAAGCAGTTTGCAAGTGTATTTTTGACAACAAAGTTTACTTAAATATACTTTCTCACCCATTTAAAAGAAAAATATCGAAAATATTCTTAAGACGTTTTAAAGATGATGACAAAATAGAAAACAATACCAAAAAGTCATGTATTTGCCTTTCCCCTTCGTCAGTCATGTAGAAAATGAAGCGGTTCTTCTTTTTCTGGTTTACGTAGATCGTCAGGAAAGAAAAGAAGGAGGGAACTTTGAATTTTTTTTTTCTAATTTACTCATGTCTACGTAAAGCAGAATTGATAGAGGCACCTAGGGACCACGCATTTTATGTGTTTTCTTCCCTAGTTTTTCATCGTCTTCGAAACATTTTAATTTACGAAGACAGTAGTGTCGCTTTCTATTCAATATTTCCGGAAATGATCTTGCATGTGTATAGATATGCATATATTTCTGCCGTATAACGAAACCTGGACTTTATATATTTGAACTAGCAACGTTCGAGATATTTACATTATCAGTGTAACACTAAAATCGAGCTGACGTCTCAATTTATTAGTGAGATATAGATAAATTTCGAGAAACCATATTTCGCCCTTATTTTCCCTATTAAAATCGGAGTTTCGACGAACTCGTTCTTAGGAAACCCCCAGAATCCTAAAAAATCACAAAATTTCTAGTTATATCTAGTATAGATTCTTCTTTACCTTAATGAACGAGTCAGGATAAGATCGCTTATAATTATATATTATATGAATGTGTTAATTTCAACCTAAAAGATTTTTCTTTTTAAGTCGTTAGCCAATTCACAGTGAGCAAAACTATCATTATTTTGTATGCAGACTTATTTCAAGGAATACAACTTATAGATTTAAAATAAAATACGTATAAAATACTAAAACAGTCATTTGTCTTTATTCAAAATTGGTTGAACTGTTTAAACATTGAAGATAATTGAAAAAATTGATAACACACTCGAAGTAACATTGGGAACCTTAAGAAGAAAATAATTGATCATATGCTTAATTACATCCTATCGTTTGTCGTGGAATACCGTAATCGACATCATAACAAGATACAAAACACAGCAAAAATTTCATAAATTACCTTCTTAAATATTAATTTCATTTATAACTACTAGTATCATAATTGAATAGAATATATGGAGATGAGAAAAATATTAAAGAAGACAAGCAACGTAGAATACCCATGGTGAACGAAACCCATTTAAGAGAGTCCATGAACCCTTTTAAATGGGTCCACACACCCTTTCATAAGGGTGTGCACCCTTTTCAATGGGTTCACACACCCTTTAATTTGGAACATTAATTACAAGAGTATATTTTGTATTCCTTGTTATGGTAAAATAAATATTATTTTTTATTATGCTATTATGCTTATTATTTTTGATCGGAATTGATGGGATGGTCCCTTGCTTGCTTCCGGAGAGTAAACTAGTTTATTGTCCTCCACGTGGTCATACGCAGTTTGTACTGTTTTTTGACAATAAATTTATTATTATTATTATTATTATTACAAACAACAATATAAATAACGCATAATTTAATAAAGAACTGTTTAGCCAGTTACTGGAATAAACAACGCTTCTAAAATCTTTCTTTAGGTTATTAATCATCCTAACTCTTCTTCCTATTTGCGTTAACTCCCTTCTGCAAATCACGATTTCGTAAAGAAATATGAAATATGCGAAAAACAGCTTCAAGTTTCAAAAAATTATTTTTCATACATCTAACATGAATGCATTTCTCAGAAGAATAGTTTGTCTTCTTGTAATATTATTTTTTAAATCTAAGAACATACTCTTATCTGTACAAGTCACCGGGACGTAATTGGTAGCGAGAAGACTACTCCCTACGACTGACAGATGGTAGGTTTAAATCCATCTTGGGTCTATTATTTTCATTTACTTTGGTGAATATAATAATACGCCGTTTCATACATTGGGACTGTTTTTAGCAAGTTAATTAAAGAAAATGAATGTGTTTGATTGATATCCGAGACATTTTATCGATTATTCACGGACCCTTTTAAATAAGTTCACGAAAAAGACCCTTTTAACCATTTAAATGGGTCCCCCAAAAGGGTTCAGTTTGCCTTGGGTAATCACAACGCAAAAGATCTGTAAGTACGTCCAAATGCAACATATTTCAAAACATAAAAGGACATAAAGAACTCAAATGAATTAGTTAAATGCAATATAAACGTAGAGCAATAATTGTCCAACATGACACAAACTACTCTGGCAGCGAATGATTGACTGAATGTCCAATGACGTCACCCTTCACTGCACGTTGCTAAACGCTTCGCTTTGAGTACTTGCTTAGGGGCGTTCGCAAATTACGATACGTAACTAGGGAGGAGGGGGGCTTGATATCGTTCCACTGCGTTACGGTAGGAGAGTGTGAGCCTTGGTGTTACGTAACGTTGTTTCTTATGTTGTCAAAAGTTGTCCCCACATTTTGCGAAAAGAAACAAAATATTTTCTTAGCGAAGGGAATTTGGGAGGAGTGTAAAAGGTATCTTTACAGAAGCTGTATGGTGGGAGGGGAGACGTTGAAAAGTGATTATTTGCGTAACGTAATCCGTAGACGGTTCTTGCAGGGCTGACCCGTTTAATGCAATCTCTCGGAGACGGAGACCCTTCCGTTCTCTTACGACAAGCGAACACTTGAAACTCAAGTATGTCACGCTCTGCAATCGACTCCTATCAGGAGAGTAGCAAACATCTCATGAAAAGATTAGGTTGGATTTAAAATACGGTATATGTTGGGAGCCCACACGTATCCATGTGAAATATTATCGGATAACAAGCCTTACATTTCAACTAGTTTCCGTCGGCATCGCTCAGCCCTGAAAATGTTATCACCAACAATATACGAATATAAAACTTTGTTTGTGTGTAGCATACGGTTGTTTCTTAACTGTCGCTTAACTTCCAGTCCTGATTTTTTGCCAGGACTAGATATTAATTTTAGACCAATTAATATTTCTTATGTACCAAAACTTGAAACTCTTGGACTTTGTTCTCCTAGAAGCTAATGTTTGTTTGTTTTTTTCTTCGACTCGTACTTCAAACTGTGCATATCGTCTTTGATCCACATCGCATTTTGTTTGGAGGTGAAGTGGTGAGACCCCTATAATTACAGACAAGCTCCCTGGAGTTCCATAGCTGCCGCTGGAACATGTAAACTTCACACACGGACAGGTGCGAGAAGGGAAAATAACTGGCTTTACAGAGCATATTTGCATGAAGCGAAAATAGCATTTAAATTGAACAGGCGGAGCGAAAAGAATGGAGAGTGCCCGGCGAAATGCTACAAAGCAAAATTTTTCGAATGAGAAATGCATTACTGTAGAAGAGAAATAACCCAATTAATTTGTATTTTATCTACTAGAAATGGCTCTTCCACAGAGAAACTAAATCATTTATATTACAAAATCAAATCAATCGTTGATTTAAGACACGAAAATAGATTAACAAGGCGAAATACATATGCTTCAATCCTCCAGAAATTACTCAAAGGAATTTTCCCGCTTCACGAGAAAAGAGAAAAATGTATTTAGGGAAATTAATAGAATTCGCGAATTAAATTAGGAAATTTTATCAGTTACGTCATTTATGTCCTCCTTCATTTCTTCAAACACGTTTCCACTCTCTCGTTAATTCTAAATTACGATAAGGAACCGCCTCCGCACGCCATTATTTATGACTTGACGCGAGTATTTTCTTTTCAGATATATTTTACTTTTTAACACAATTACATGTTGCACACGTAACTGCTCATAAAAAACTTGATTTATACTTTTATTGATAAAACAAAAGTGATGATGATACATATAAAAAACGTTTTACTGAAATTCAAGTATGTTGTTAATATATTGCGGATATAAACAATTGTTCTATTCTTTATTCATTTCGAATCTATTTCTAAGGAATATGCAGCGTATAATTTATTGTAAGTTTATTCACACATTTTAATAATACCTTAGAATACAGCTATATTTCAGATTCAATATAGTATTGAAGTCGAAACAACATAAAGAATTAACCTGAAGATCTCCCAAATTTTGGACGAAACGTTGTAGTAAAATAAATACATGTTAATCTACCATAAGCTCGTATCATTTAATGTAAAATAATTGTACCAGTAAATTTAAAGTTTGTAATTTTTATTCTTAATGTGTCCTACTCAACATTGAAGCCTGTAAGTGGCTGCAAAGAAAGTTGGGTGAGTTATAACGTGGCAAGTTAATGTAGTCACATGCCCGTTCTGCCTCCAACGTAATGTTTATTAAGATGTCGAAAAATGAATATGTTAATGGAATTCTGAATGATATGTAGAATGAAATACATTTATAAACATTTATACTCTGCGCAAGGGTAATGAATATTGCACTTGCATTGAAAGTTGATGCTGCGATTCCCGACCTCCCCACTTCCACAGACAGGTCGAAAAAATAGTTACCATTCCCTGGAAAAAGTAGAGAAGTACGTGAGTGTATTTGCAAGAGTATGAATCACCTCCTTCCTTGCGTGTTAAAGGTGCTGTTACATTCTAATCGTCTTCCTCACCGCTCACAGATGGCACCACCATCGTCCTCGCGTTCCTTACTCTCTAATGGCGCTAATACACTCTAATGGCGGAAAATGTTAGAAAAATTAGGGTTATATTTCGTTATCCAAATGGAGTCGTATAATGATGTAGGTGTGGTATGAAGCATACAATTTCGGTAACGTTTGTTGTACTGTACAGTCTATGTCATATTCCGGTACAATTTTTTAAATTGTAATTCTTTGTTCAGAATCCGTCGGTAAAATAATTTAAATGATGAATAAAATCACTGTTCAACGTATCTTGTCTTAACCTCAGGTGCACTAAACTTGTAGGGAAAAATAAGATGGTATACCAGTAGTGCCAATTTTTGAATGTGGTCTCTCCTTCAGAGAGACCCACTATGAAATGAAAACAAAGAGATCCCAAACACTTACATCTGAAGTAATAAGTAATATCTTACCAATGTTCTCGCATTAGGTACGCTGCGAATGTAAGAATGAAGAGGTTATAGCTTCCATTTTCCACAATATCGTGATGTTTTCTTTTTATGAATATTATCAAAATATCTTAATTTACATCCTCTTTGTTTGATGCATTTTGAAGATAAAATGTGGATAGTCCATCATGGAAGCGAGGATGATATTGAGAGAGTGCAATCTCACAGAAGCTTTCGTCTCTATGATGTCAAAATTATAATTCATCAAACACGTAATTAAGTTAATTCCTCAAAGAAAAAAGTGAAAAACCTACCGAAAGATGATAGAAGTATATTTTGTTGACATAATTAATTTATGACACCCAGAATAAAATGCATTTGATGTATAACAGCAACAGGACAATGGTAGTGTTAAAAGGACCAAAAAATAAACCTAGAGTACTTCGACGTTAAAAAATTAAAAAACAAAACTTTTCCGGAGGAATCAGGAAGTTCAACTGTGAAGGACCTATCATAGATCTTACTCACGACATAACATTTAAGGGAGAAATTATAGGAGTAAAAGATTTTAAAATTCATATCGGCCAAGCCTCAGATTTCCACTCGTAATAAACAAGTTGTGTCAAAAATGTGCCACCCGAATATGCCTGAAAATTTAATAAACCTTCTGAATAAACCTAAAGATGTCCCAAATTTTGGACGGAAGGTTGACTGATTTAAATGAAAATATTTCAATGATTAGTACTAGCCGAAAAATATATTTATTCAAATTACATTATTGATTGAAATTCCATTTTTACCTCTTTTAAAAAATTCTGTTTGCATGGGTTTAAGTCTACTTAACGAGTTTCGATATCTTTAGGCACATGAACCAAAATAACAAAAATATCATTTGAATAATTTTGAAAGTACCAAAAATGGAATATTGAGGATATTTCATACATTAGACTACATTTTTGTCTGCAATAAATTTTATTAATCGAAAAGAATAATAGGTTATCTTCTCTTGGATATACTCTTTGTGACTCCACAGTAACGTAGTTTAAATTCCGGGTGCAACTTTGTTAAAAAAAATCAAATTATGCTGATTGAAACATCGACGCGGGTATTCATGTGCTTTCCCATCTGCTTTAGCCACACCTTCATATCCGTGACAATTGCTATATTTAGTCAAGTTTCAACTCAATCAAGTTGTTCTTCATCCCACCACATTGTTTTTGGTGGAGGACAGGTTAGATGCTGAGTTGGCAGGTAATTGCAACGTCCCGAAAACAGGGCCGGGGGGTGGGCGGAGTCTATTCTACACAACCCATTTGAATTGGAGATCAAATTCACATTTCCCCCACTGAGTCGGGGATCTCATACACTCTACCATGTCCTTACATCCGGTAGTGTCCTGAACGTCCCCATACCCTCACACCTCCGCCTCCTAGTTTGTGAATCGGACTGAACCTTCGAAGAGACGAGCAACACAGACCGCGGCCCAGCCAATTAGCTTCCTTGCTACCTCCATCAAGCACCTATTACAGCAATTACCTCTCGGCTGTGGGAATAAATTTTCCCAAGGGTGGGGGGTGCTTGTTTGGTGCCGCTGCATCATCCCGTGGCAAAGCGGCAACCCAAAGCAATTTACTTCACATGGACTCGGGTAATGCGCTTGCGAATGTAGTGTATTAGATGCGTTTGTTTACTGCGAAGGACAGGAAACCTCGCACGGCTACGCAATTAACAGATCGGAGAAAAACACACTGCGGATAGTTGTGTCCAAAGAAATGGCCGTTATGTATCAAACGAATTAGAGATTAATGAACTATTAATTCCAAGAATATTGAGAAAATAATATCGCGTCAGATATAGTGTATGTTGGACAGGAAATCCTGATTATCTTTGACTGAGTATTGAGCAAATGTCCATCTACCCTCGACAAGCCTCGAAATTGCACCATCGACTTTCCGACACATTGCGTTCGGATTACGTTACCAAGGTGACGAACATTCGCTCAATTAAATGCGAATGGAGGTAATCTGGCGTATGTAATTTAATATACAGCGAAGTACCCTCAAGAACCATTGAGCAAATATGCGACACCTCGGTAGCTGAATCCAGGAGAACAGTCCCGACAAACCTATGAGACAGGTCCTGTTAGAGGAAGATTAAATTACAGGACAGTGAAGCGTCTCTAATCCTCAGACTTGAGGGTTTAAACAAGGAATGAACTAGAGTAATAAATCATTGTATTCGTATTTATTTACCATTTACATAAAAATACAAATCTTAACATATAGATCAATCTTCAAAGTAGTGCACTGTAAATCGAAACTACTGCCATGCATCGAGGACGTGGTATGAAAATTAATTAGAAACAGTGATTTTTAAAATCAACTGTCATTATGGAATATGATGGATTATAGAGCATTCCGTACTATAGACTGGTGGACAAAACAGGTTTTTCTCAATATTACAAAGCAAAGACTTGTTTACCCTCCACTACCTAAAGTGAAATATCTCACTTGTTCTTTATGCGAAGGAAAAAGCGAGTTTGGTGATTCATATATTTAAAGATATCATGTAATGTGCAATTGAATGAATCAGCGCTAATTTCTTGATTGCGGATTAACCGTCCATTTAGGGGCACTTTATTCCTTGTCCTTCCAGGAACCACTTCCTGAAATTTGTCCCCTTACTCAACATTCACTCTGTACATGTGTTGAGAAGCTAATCAGAGTATGTCGGCCATTCACTTCAATTGAGGTGCTCAGAAACTTTACGTAAACAAAGAGTATTCTCTACATTAATTCAATACTGCATCCTTACCTTAGTCTAACGGTAACCCTCGGCACATGGCGCTATAAATTTAAACATAATTCTTTTTCAGCAATACATTCTTACAAAACCTACAATTTTTTACAATTTATTTTTTATCTCAATTACTTCACATTTATAGTTACACTATTATGTGAAAAATAATCTAGATACATATAATGAAGATTTTAATTTACGATGTTTACATTTCTGTAGTTGTTTACAGAGGGACAGTGCCGAAAGTGACCTGTGAAACAAGGCTCTAAAATGTCTTAGTCCCTTGATGCAAATTGTAGAAAGATTTCAAAAATATAATAAAACTGTTGAATTTGGAGTGAAAGACTGCGGCTCAACCTTTATGTGTATATTGATCAATAACAGGACTTAAAAACAAATTAAATGTTAATTTGGATGCCAGTGACGGACAAGTATTAATGGAATTTATTTTGCATATTTAATGAAAAATAAATTATTTACTCAACTACTTGAAACATGCACCATGCAGTTATTCCACAATATTGTGTAGATTATGAGGTTTGGAGTTAATATTGAACGGGAAGTCCAATAATTCGATGTTGAATTTCCCCACTGTTTGCACGCAAACTATGCAGGGTGTTGAACTTTAAATGAGATCATAGAAAATTACCTGCACGGATAAAAGTATTTAGAAGAGCTTTTCTCTTAAAAGGGCCATCAATGTAGCAAATAATTTGATGAGTATTAATGATTGTTTTTATATATGGGGATAGTATTGATAGTCTGATGAATTATTCTGCATCTTATCCTACTTAATCTTGTCCCAACCCTGTTAAATACGTAATAAACACCTACGTATTTCTATAATACAAACACGACCAGATCGGCTTCCTATGATCGTGAAGGTCATCAAAGAAACATGAAGCAAATTCCGATAGACTCTATGCTGCTCAAGCAATCTTCATGCCAGTTGTTTTGTTTTCTAAATTAAATCTCTATAATATGTCCTGCCGATAATGTGCTTACAAGTGGTAATTTGAATTAGGTTGTTTCTTTATCTGGATAGGTATAATCATTCTAGAATTGGTACCACATATCACCAATACTTCATCCTTCCTTCGGATTCATTTTATCGCTTCACTATCCCTCCCTCGAATTCACTGCAGAGACTAAAGACCAATACGTTAAAATGTGGTCATAACTTTAAAGTGAGTACAGAATTATTCATCGAATTTAATGATGGATTAGAGGAACGCTCAGTGTTGTACGGTTATTCCACATATTTCTGTCACCGATCTCAAATAACAAGGTTAATTTCCCCTGTGTGATGAAGAAGGGACTTTCAAAGTGGGTTTGAGAGCAAAGTTAAATAATTTACTGACCACAAATGAAGTGAAGACTGCAAATAATTTTGCGGGTGTATGGCAATTGGAGCGTGACAATTTTGTGTTGGAAAAAGATTAAGGCGGTTTCTTTATGTTTCATTCTTTGTTTACGCCATCCTTTATCATTTTTTGTCTTGATGGATTTATTATGGATTTGTACTCTCTAATACTCTCACTTTGCATATTTTTTCTCCATTCCATCTAACCTGTCGAGACTTATAAAAGTAGCAAAAGGAAATAATTGTTCAAAGTCACTGTTTGCAGCTAAGTCCTTATTTTCATAAGTCATTTCATGAAAGGAGAATTTTCCAGTCACATCGCTTATACCTTTCATTTATCTATTTGAAGTAGTCCCAAAATATAATTACCCAATCTTACCACAGGGCTTCGCTTAGCATCAGTTGCAAGTCTTCGTAAAATGTAGGATTTGAATCGGTATTTTACATTTCTTTGGGAGCAAGACATTATGTAAGAATTTTTTTACATTGTAAGAGAGAAATTTGCGAAGAGAAATTGTTCACCGGGCGAAGACTCAATCCCGAGAGTAGAACTTAAAGAACAAAACATAAATTTGTCTCAATTTCATATAACGTGGTATAAATTACGAACATTCCGAACAGAAAGTTGTCACATATCTTCTTCACGTGTAGGGTACACGGAAGAAATATATGAATAACGAACCTTAACACGTAGGTACAAGTAGAAACGCCTGGTCCACTTATCTCCTGTCTGGGGATATGTTTCAGGCCATCCGGGGTTTAGGTCTGGGTGGAAATGGTGTACAGTTGTGGAAGGCGAACGGGTGGTGTAGTAAACACCTCTGCTATCAAAGCAGGAGTCCCGGGTTCGAATTCCGACTCGTCGCCATTTTTACCTGACCGAAAGTTATCACGAACATTCATGGTATACAGTAAGTAATAATGTACGAACATTAAGAATATTTCAAAGTAATGCTCTCGAAGTGGATGCTACAGAGCTGGAGCGTATAAAAGCACTAAGCGCCACGCTCGCAGCGTGGACGGTGCCCTTTAATATTCTACAATTTTTGCTTTTACATATTGAGAGCTACAACGTGGTGAAAAAACATGCCTATACCGTATGTTTTATTCAAAAAAAGATCAAATAAAGGTGAAAATTCCAAACTCGATACTTCATCGCTCAACTTTTTTAATCGAATTCCCGAACTCGTGGAATCGTACATGCTATTTTCAAAAAACTACGACCCACTCGAAAAAAACTGTTTAACTTCTCTTGCTTAAATAAAATTACTACAAATTATTCTGCTAAATTTCAAAGGGATATGTTGTAGATTCCCTATTATCGGTGGAAAAGATTATTGGCGATTTTTTTTCAACGTAAACTCGTTAATGAGTTGCTTTACGACTCTTTCCGTGAACAAAGTTAGGACCTTATGGGACTACAGTAAAATATGACCATAGTACAGTAATATCGTTGGATCTCGAATCATATTTTCACGGAATTCAGTAACAGAGTCGTTCTCTATTTGTTCCCGAGTAAATTTACCATCGAATACAATAAAATATTGCATGATAGGAATAAAACTTGCTTTTTTGGGACGGGTTGTGACGTAGTGTGTGTTTCGCGGATTATCTGTGACAACCGAGTCAATAGTTATTACCGTTAATCCAGAGTCTACTGTATTTATATTTAGCTGAAAAATCTCGAGATGACCGCAAAAATATATTTTAAAAATATTTTCACATTTTCAGCTAAAATGGATTTCTTTCCAAAATTTCCCCAATAATAATTTCAACAAAAAATAATTTCAGATTCAAAATCCTTGAATACGCAAAATAACACAAATATTAACCTCTAGAGATCATTACCCTGTCTGTTAATCGGAGGATCCCACTCTCCCGATTTTGTGGTGCGTTTCAGAAGGATGTCGTAGACCAGAGAGTGCCGGACGTGGTCCAAGAACAGAGCTCACGACACTCGTGTGCCTATGCCAACAAAGGCAATGTTTTTCTATTGCTGACGACATTGTGTTGTCCGAAATTGCGACACTTTTACTGCTCATGTCACGCGAACCTAAAAGGTCTGTTACTCGACCATTTAAGTACTTAGTTTCATTCGCGCTGTCTGTTCTCGTTTCATTTCAGTCTGAGAGAAATTATATCTTCACACGATCTGTTCGATTCTCAGTCGTGAATGATGTCTTGAAAGATTGATTGGCGCTCCCGCGTCCTCCAGGATCGTCATAATAGAGGAAAGCGTGGGAAAAAGTTAAATTTTCGCGTTCATGTGTTTCGGGACGTTGCCAAAATTGAAGACATGATAGATGTAACTCAAAAGTATACTATATTATAATGCAGGTGAGTTATGTCAATGTAGGTCCAATAGTATTTCTATAATTCATCCCTCGTTCATTTAAAGTATAATTATGGAAGACGCCCGTTTCTTCACTAATAAAAGTAAATTTTATGGAATATGTGGCATGGAAATCGGGAAAAAAGTATATATAT
>NNCF01128139.1:423947-443805 GCA_002313205.1 Laupala kohalensis | reverse complement strand
TATATATATATATATTGTGGCAGAACGAATCTTTTAGGGTTAAAAATGTACTAAAGTTCTGGAATTTACAATTTTGAGCGCCTCGACTAATTAATCTCAGGGTTCCACAATATTTCTGGGGTTCGCATTTTTTAGTGAAGGGAAGGGCCATACAATGGTTCCACTACAGGAAAACGCTATTGACAAATTGAACTTCATAAATTTAATCACCTTTAGTCTAGTACAATAAAATCCCTCATGCTATTCCCCTCAAAAGAAACACACATAAATGGTAGCCCATGATAACATAAACACTAACACACATTTAAAATCTCTCCCTCAACAAAATAAAGATACACTGAATTTAACATGACATAA
This sequence comes from Laupala kohalensis, assembly GCA_002313205.1. NCBI lineage: Eukaryota > Metazoa > Arthropoda > Insecta > Orthoptera > Trigonidiidae > Laupala > Laupala kohalensis. The sequence goes on along the minus strand of NNCF01128139.1, from coordinate 443,448 downwards.
TTCTACCAACATTTAAAATCTCTCTCTCCACAAAATAAAGATACACTGAATTTAACATGACATAATTCTACCAACATTTAAAATCTCTCTAACTCAACAAATTAAAGATACACTGAATTTAACATGACATAATTCTACCAACATTTATTAATAACTACTAGAGACAATTAGGCGTATCTCTAGCGATAATTGGCCCCTCTTTGCACTGATCAAGTCCACAGTTCGAGTCCTCTTTTTTGACGTATCCCACACTATTCTTTACGCGCAAGCGCATTACGACGTCGGTTAGACATCACCAACCGTCGTAAAAATACCTCTTAAATGACCAACCACGGCAGACCGTGGAGAGTAATGTCCTCGCAAGGTCGGCCAGGCTCCGATCTCGGGCGATCGCTGACGGTGTCATCAACGGCGGCTACCGGAAGTCGCTCTTTTCATCATCTGTTGGCTCGGGGCCTTTAAGCGCAGCATCGGCCTGACTTCGTTCACTCCGAATAGCCACCTGGAAATTGTTCGCCCGTGGTTCGGATCGGGAACAATTTACCAGATTTGTCCGATGCTAAAAAAAATCGGCAAATAATTGACGCGAGCGCAGCATCTTCAGAAAATGAAGTGCTAGTGTTTAGTGCGAAATCTCGAAATACTGGTCTCAGAGTATTAACGCAAAAATGTCCGTGAAGAAAATCTCTTATAATGTCTTCGCGCAAAAAAATCTCGTGTCCTGTGATCTGGTCTGATATCACAAGTTCTACAACTCCAACAAGTTACAACAACGAGAAGCAACGAGGCGAAGCTACGAGAGCTGAAGCAAAAGCTAAAAGATCCTGATAATTTCATTTTTCATTCCTTAAATGCTCTTCCTCCCTTCCTACACCTCTCTTTCCACTTCCAAGTCTTCCAAATTTTGAACTTCACGTGACCGGAAACTTCCAATGCCAAAACGGTTCCCCCTTCTTAAGCCTAAATTCTGATTGGGAATTTTAATGATTTCGAATAATTTCCAACGCACTTTTATTCCAACGATTTTTTTCTGACAAGTCAGTACTTACCTCTCTTCCCCCTACCTCGGTTATACGGCCGAGAAGGGTCGTCTCCCCCGCCCCCTCACACTTGCCATTTCTAAATAGCTATAAATTTTCTCTTCTACAAAAGGCTCTTGGCAGGTCAATGCGCCACTGCCAGATGGATTTTTCCATTCGTCAAACCTCAACGGTAGGCCTTTAAATTTCTAGAGAGTCGTAAGACTTCCTTCCTTCGCCCGTTCTTTGAATTTAATACGCCAGAACGAGGATGATTTTATTATTTTAATTACTAAATTATTCAAATCTCACAATATATATACATATATATGAATTACAAAAGCAGTAAAACAATTAAAATTGTTTGCTAATCAGTAGATGTGAATCTTCATTCGCATGACTGTTGACTATGAAGCTTTCTAACGTGTCCACCAGAGTTCAATTGCCTTACGTGCGTTAACGCCCATACAGGCTACGGAATTAGATAAAAGTTGTGAAGAACATTGTGTTTAGGTACATTACCTAAAAGTGAAATGAAAACCAAAGAATTCACAGGTTTTAACTATGCGCTTTGTTTATTAAGCTTTCTGTGTAAAGTGTCTTGTGCCTACATTTTAAAATAATACGTAATTACGTACAATATGAGTGTACAATACTGAAAACTGTGTAATATTTGTAGGGTTTCTTCGTGATATTTAATTTAATAACACGAGAGTAGAGAAATGTGGAAACTAACGAATGATATTAGATTATTATATAAGAACCCCGGGCAACACCGGACAACATGAGCTAAAAAATCCACACCTATTGACATGTGTTTTAATACCATTTGTAGAGTAAAATATATCAATTCACAGTACCACGTTTGTTGAACAATTCTTTTCAATTTTTATGCTTTATTTGTACATTGTTTTAAAATTATGAATGTGCAGTAATGATGTTTTATTATATTCTTTTCAAATGCCGGGGAACGCCGGGAAGTTATACTTGTATGAATTATAAAAAATGAAATGAAACAATTCATTCCGTCCGTTTGTCTCCGTTTCATTTCTCCCGACAAATGCGCGTGTCGCATACCGAAAAACGACAGTTTAAGTGATACTGAGACAGTGTTACATTGTTCACGACAACGCGCCCAAGCACAAGTCCCGGAAATCAATTGTTGCAATCAAGGGCACAGACCTCTTAAGAACTGCACCTTGTGATCAATCCTCTTCAGAAAAGTTGTGTTGTCGCCAATATTTGCCCAATCAATGAGAAAAGAGAGGTGTAAATGAGTATGTTGATCGATAGGAAAAGAACTATTTGTTAAAAATATACTCTTTGATGGAAAAGTGAGGAAAAGGAGGGGGAATATTGGAAAAGAAAACAACAAAAGAATTTCCTATCTTCGTCAATCATTTCTTAGTTAAGTAGAAAACTTGTTATATGCCCCTCGCGGTATAAAATATTAGATCCTTTGTCATCTTTTTAAATCTTTTTCCAAATCACCTTCTGTCCAAATATGTGTTATTCCATTAATATGAATGTAACACTTCATTACAAATATAAAAGCAATATTTGACAAATGAAATATAATTCTATATCACTGATTATTTTACAGTAAATTAGTAAATTCCTTGTGATGAGAAGAAAGCACGTATTAATATGTATATAATTAGTAATATCATTTGTATAATAAATATTGAAAATATCTCTCTCTTACATTTCAAACATTTTTTGTAGTTAATTGTAATAGGTTGAACTTTCATCAAATATGTAAATAAATAAATAAATAATAAATAAATTTATTGTCAAAAAACAGTACAAACTGCGTATGACCACGTGGAGGAAAAAAAACTAATTTACTCTCCGGAAGCAAGCAAGGGACCATCCCATCAATTCCGATCAAGGGCCCTAAGGCAGAGGCGGATTCAAAAAATTCAGCAAAAATTCCTAGATAAGATAAAAAGTTAGCTGCGAGTTATAATACTAATAGAATGTCAATATGTTTGTAATTTTAAGCAAAAAATTACATGTAAGTTATTATCGAACTATAGATTATTCTGAGTATAGTGCTTAAAAATTGAAATAACACTAAATTCACGATTTATTGTTACAATAGACCCGCCCCTAGACAAAGCCTAGAGAACCTAGAGAACCTGTATGTGAAGAAATGATGCCAACTTGTGATAAGACATGTCAATTTTACTATATATTTTATTTAGAAGTATTGATAATGCACTTTCAGACGATACTCATCTAAAAAATTCTTAAGGGATCAAGAACAAAAAGTTCTAACAATGACCAAATTATTTCAAATTTATAAGACACGGTAGTGCAGACGACCAAATAGCCGCAACATTTCCGTTTTCACATTGTATTTTGCAGTTATATTGTTCCCTCTTTATCTAGTAGGTTTATTAACAAACCAGCACGTTTGCTTAAAATTAGAATAGCTAATGTTAGCATATTTTAAAAGAAAAACATTTACTGGTACCTAATTTGGTGTGCTTTTCTAAATATATTTTAAAATGCAATGTCTAAAATCGTTTTGAAAACTTTAAAGATTTTCAACTTTATTATTTGTTACCCAATTCTTCTAAAACAGTGCAATACAATATTTTGTTGTAAAAAATCGGAAACATTGTTGTTAATCTTCAGTATTTTAATCAAGTAAGTGCTTGAAAACTCGATTTTCAAGGTTAAATTTTAAAAAATTTCAGGGGGTTCCCTTCCCCGTTGACCTGGACAGTATTGCATGGAAATAAATAATGCCAGACTTACGACCTTCTACGGACGAATGGTATATATTTTGTGATAAAAACTCACAACGTTTCGGCTTTCGATTGACGTCGTCGGGTGGTTCAAATTGTAGCAAGAAACATAACCACGGAACAATTAAATATGATATTACACATAAATACAAACACAAAATATGTATGAAGAATATTAATTGTAGTTGTGTTCTATCGACCCCATCTCCTGAGGACCGAACCAAGGGGTCTACAGATGTGAAATCTGACCCAGACCTGAGGAGGAAGGCGACTGGCGAGGACTCCGGCTCTCGTCCTCGGAAGACCTTCCAAAACGCAGAGGAGGAATCTCCTAAAACACTCCCCCACCCCCGACTCAACGATCCAGCGACGTTGAACGTAAGTTCGCTAAAGGTTAGGTCCCGGCTGCTGGAAACAGCTCCAAACTGTTTCCCGTTGGAGATGTTAGAGTTAACGCTGGCAATTGCCTCAAAGAGCACGCAGATGGGACTTCTGCAGCCATTGCTGGCCATGGCAGAGAGTGAACCATTGGTCACCAATGCATAAGCGAAAGAATAGATACTCCACGAAGTATTTTAACTCTTCTGAATTCAATTTATATCCAAAAAAGTATTAATAGTAGTCACAAAAGCCACTATTTGCTGTAGAAAAATACAAGTTAATAACGCAACAAACTGACACAAGTTAATATTCGTTCCAGACGCTCGATGCAGAAGGAACAGAATGACGCTCAAGGGCAACTGCATTCAATTCATGGCCGAGGTTGGCGATGGATTTAAGTTTTGAAAAATTCAAATCTCCTGCCTACATAACGCGAGGTACAAATATCATTACTCTTCTGGACGATGGCGAAGTAAAAGCGTTGGTTACATTGAGTACACGTTCGATACCAATATCATGCCAGTTAAGACTGACAAAAAATAAATAGGTATGTTAATAATGTATTGTGAAGAGAGCTGTTACGAAATGTCTATGACCACGTTGAGGACAAGTAAGTAGTTTACAGCTACTAATTTACAATTTACAATTAACTAACCAATTCAGTGCCTTTTTCTTCATGTTTTGTTTTGTTAAGGTATATTTTATCGAAGCAAAGAAACAAGACTTCCTGTATACTAAGTAAACATATCTAGGACCCTATTACTTTTTTAGATATATTTTTACGAAATATCTAGTCCAACCATCATGTGTTGAAAGTATTAATAATTCTATCGCGCGTTTAATCTTATTCCAAATACACTTGTAATTCATGTTAGTTTGTTTCCTCTTTGCATGTAAGTAGTGCTCCGAATAATTTTGCCCGCAATTTGGACCAGTAATATTGGATGCATATCGTGCTTATTCATTCGTAAAAAAACGCAAGATTTGCAGGGCAGTAATGAAGAATCATTCAAAAATATCCCTTTATTCCACGGCATAATGTGTGTCTCACTTTTTGAATACGCAGCTTTGAGAGAAACTCGTATGTTAGGGGTTCAAATTGACGCGTGTTCTTGCACTACCAAAAAACGTGCAGCAAACCGGAAATCAACTTATTTCCTGGACATGCTCAACCACGACAATGTCGATTTTAATTGAAAAATGAAGATTTAAGGTAACAAGAGAATACGTTTGATAATACGACACCTTCATTTGACACCAGGTATCATCGCAAAACGTTGAAACCAATCCTTCTAGATTCCTTTTACGAAGATTAATTATTTGTTTCGCCTTCTCGAATATTCTTATGAAATGGAATATCGTAGTAGGAACACCCCGAACATGAAAGACAATAACGATAAACAACATAGTTAAATACCGGTTCGGAAAAGAAGTTTACGAATAAAAATTTAATTAATATAATATTTACTGTCTGTTATTAATTATAGCAAACGTTACCTAATATTATACCAACTCCAGATTCCAAGAACCTATTCGTAGAGGTAGATTGCATCTGATACAGTCAGGTGAAAATGGCTACCGACCGGGGCCCGAACCCGGAACAATTTTCACCCGGTCGCAGATGATTATCTCATAAGTATTTTATCATGAGATATTTTCATGACAATATCTTTGCAAACAAACATGAAATGCAAAATAGTACATCAATAACGAATCCCATAATTTTTATTTATAAATTATTGATGTAATTATCTCATAAATCCATCAGTTATATGTGTATTAATTTTTAGTAAACATTACATTATTTCGTTACGTTACCAGCATAAGTGACTCCACACGTCGCATATGGAGAAATTCTGATTTTTCCTCCAAAATTTAAAGAACCTCTTATATACACCTCGCCGAACGTCTCCTTATGTGCTATTAATTTGTTTTTTTTCTCACGATCCAATCTGAGGTTTCTTGTGACATATAATTCATTTAATATTTTGAAATTTGTTTTGTTATTATCTATCTGGGTTCAATTAATTCACAAAACAAAAAAGAAATGGGGAAATATTATTTATTGCACTATTTGTGTGCACTTCTTTATCATTTCACTTTATGTGTACGCTTTTTCATTATTTTCATCGCGATAAGCTAGCAGAATAAGGTTTGCATACCCCTAACAGAGGAAAGCTCCACAAATACACCCTCTCCCCGCACCGGAAACCACAATTTACTGCTCCGTATAGCAACAGCTTCGTAGCCGAGATACGGTGTTCATCCTTTACTGTGTCCTCTTGGCTCATTATTTTTATGCCCATTGATCTTTGTAGCTGACTACGAAACGCACGAATTTCACTCGGAAATGCAATTTACTCTCAGGAAGGGTTTATCCAATTTTCGTCCCGGCAATGAAACGGTTTTACCAAAACTCTTTAGAAATATGAAGTGCTAAATTGCTACTTCTCGTCGGCAGTCTCAGGGACTTCAATATTATTGACTCAGTATGTTTTACATCCTTTCATTTTGAACATTCTTTGTGAATGTACAAGTAAAGAGCTCTTTTGAATGTTTTTTGTATAAAGGAGGCGGTTTATGAAGGAAGCTTTTGTCGATGAAGAGCAAGACGGTTGACTCCGCCAGCCCAACAGGTTTCTGGAGCCTTTTCAATTAAAGGTACTCTCCGACACAGAAATAATGCTAATTGGCGGCATTCCAAGAAAAGCGAAATGAATGGGGAAGTAGAATATTATGTAGGAAGGAAAAATATGGGGAATATCGGCACCAATGAGTCAGTGAATATACTTATTTGTCAGATCACTATCGTAGAAAACATAAAATAGCGAATGTCGATCATGTACTCTTAATCATACAATTTTGCCGAAAATTATGCAATATGTTTGCCTAACACCAATTGTCAATTTCTACAAATTCAATTTATATCCAAATAAATATTTATAGTAGTCACAAAAGCTACTACCTGCTGTAAGGAAATAAACGTTCATGACACAACAAGCTGAGACACAAGGTAATATTCGTCGCTCGATGCTAAACGAACAGAATAGCGCCGCAAGAACAAGTGCATTGAATTGATGACCAATATTTGCGATAGATTTAAGTTTTCAGAAATTCGAATATCCTGCCAACGTAAGGCGAGACACAGATATTACCACTCTTACGGACGATGGCGAAGTAATCATGTTGGCTACACTGTGCACAAACCCTATACAAACATCAAGTCAATTAGACTTACCATAAATAAATAATTTATGGACAAGGGAGTTGTTACAAACTGCTTAAGACCCAAGTTCAGGACAAGAAAGTAACTTACTGCGACAAATATTTAATAAACTAATAAGCAGTGCGTTTGCCTTCATGATTTTATTTCTTGAGGTAAATTTCTCGAAGCAGAGAACATGACTTCAAGTATAGTTAGTGAAGCAGTAAATAAAAAATAAAAATATGTCATCACTCTCCACCTGGTAGATCTCTATATAAAATGTGATCAATTGCTTGATATTATCTGATTTGTGACGATAGCTGAACGATTGAATGACCATCCAGAATTTTGAGGTTGGAAAGGAAGCTTCTTGGAGTGCAGCGGTCATTAGTTCACTTCAACTAAAACATACACAGCCTACGGTATTGACAAATCATTCAAATCTCTACAAAGAAATACGCATTTTAAGATTAAAAGTACTGAACTGGGAATAGATGACACTTTGGAGTGATCAGAAATAGTCCGTTTGAACTCTGTAATTACCTTTACAGGCTTCGAACTGACTATGAAGTGTCAGTTTCCTCAACGAATGCGTTCTTGCGTTCTCGAAGCAATATTTTTGGTCATGCATGCTCGTACGACCCTCGTCAGCAAAGTGGTGCCGTCTTAATAAATGGATAACGGAGCGTATCTATGAAATAATTTATGTATTAAATCTGCAACAGCCCTTGGGCCTTTGATCGGAATTGATGGGTCGGTCTTAAGCTTGTTTCCGGAGAGTAACATATTTTAATATACCCCATGTCGTCATACGCAGTTTGCAACTGCTTTTTTGACAATAAATTTTGTTTATTTATTTATCTGCACCGTGTACTTATTGCAGTACAGGAGAGTGTGTTACGTTCCGTCAACTAATTGAGTTATACAGAAGGCGGTATGACACTAAAGAATCCCATGGAACACGACTCCACTTCGTACTTAGTACAAGCGTTCGTTGCTGTTGCTTTCCAGAGGAAACCAAGATGTGGGCATGATGTGGAACAACGCAACCCCGTACTTCATTCCGTAAATAAATGACATCGCGAGACGTGAAAATCTTGTATTCCGGATCCCAGTTCACAGAGATCTGAGCAAATTTCCATCGTTTTTTACAATCCTTCTTCGCTGTTATGTTTACTTTCTCGAAACATTCGTAATCACGACATTCTGTGATAAATATTTTTTTCGAATAGCAGTTACAAACACAGTACGACAACGTGGAGGACAATACATTAATTTACTCTCCGGAAGAGAGTAAAGGACCGTTCCATTAATTCCGATCAAGGACCTTAAGGCAGAAGCGGATTTATAATAAAAGGCAAAAACAAACCAAAGGGCTTCCACAAAAACTTCAACGATAAGAAAGAGAGCAAAGTAGATAAAAAGCCTCGGAAAATAATGATAAAAATGAAAAGAAATATACGAAACCAAGTCTTGCAGTGAAAGTTCAGCACATCTAAGTATTTACTTTTCTTCAAGGACAAACAGTTCAACTCGCGGACAGCGATGTCTTGATGGACGAAGGATCCGAACCTAATCAAAACGTGATCGAGTCCCGAACAAATGTTCACAATATTTACAAATTTAGATTGTGGTTCAAAAGGCGGATCAAGAAATACAAAATTAGGTTCTCTTGAGATCCGGTTCTGAAATTGATTAATTTTAAGAGTAATTGTAAATAGAATATCAATTTTACGCCTTATTATTTCATTTACTAACTAATAGAGTATTTCCATGTAGAAGACCAATATTTAAACATATTTATAATAACATTTGTCCAGTTCTATAAAATGTAAAGTGTTTCTAATAGTCAAGAGCATGCACATGAATAAATATAATATTGTCAAAAAAAACAGTACAAACTGCGTATGACCACGTGGAGGACAATAAACTAATTCACTCTCCGGCAGCAAGCAAGGGACCATCCCATCAATTCCGATCAAGGGCTCTAAGGCAGAGGAGGGGATTGAAAAATTTCAGCAAAAGTTCCTAGATAAGATAAAAAGTTAGCTGCGAGTTATAATACATATATAATGTCAATATGTTTGTAATTTAACGCAAATATGTTTGTAAATTTACATGTACAAGTTATTATCGAACTATAGATTATTCTGAGTATAGTGTTTAAAAATCATAAGAGTTGAAAAAACACTAAATTCACGATTTATTGTTACAATAAACACGCCCCTAGACAAAGCCTAGAGAACCTGTATAAGAAATCCGCCTCTACCCGAAGGAAAACCGGAGAAAAACCCGGGCCAGGATGGGTCTACAGAATTAATGTACACAACCGTGACAAAGTTGAGTATAGTTAAATCTCAATTAATATGAATCACAAGACACAACAATCACGCAAGAAAATAGTTTTTGGAATTGTTATAAGTTATTTTAAAAGTACTATATCAATGGCATGATATAGCTCAAGAAGGATTTAACTTTTATTAAAATCAATAAATTATTTTATATTGTAGAAGCACTGGTGCAGGAGGTAGTTTTTAACCGCGGATTTGAAGAGATTCAATTTCATAATATCTTTTATATTTTTGGGTAGGGAATTATATAGAACGATTCCCGAATGATACGGTCATTTTTGGCAAAGAGTGGTTGACTCTCTAGGGCGATGAATATTATTACTATTGCGAGTATTGTGTTCGTGAACAAGACTCTTTCGTATGAAGCAAGGGTGGCACTTCAATAATTCGGTCTTAACAAACACGACGGTGCCAAGAGCATGCAATGTTTAATAAATTCTTTAATAGTGAATTTCTAACAAAAAATATAACAAAATATTTCATGGAACACAAGTAATTAAATTAAGTAGTTAATTACAGAAACATAATATTAGAAGCGAAAAAAATATCCGATTCGTATTCAGTTCTCATACATTTTGAAACAACGTTTGTGATGGGTTTCCGGTCGAAAAAAATGGTTCTAGATTCCGCTCCAGTTCTGTAAAAAGACCGGAGAGCAATTTCTTTTCCCCGGATCTCAATAGACTCTTCTCTTTCTCGAGGTGACTCTTGGTGAAGGGAATTTCTTGTATGTGTTCTCTTCATCCGTGGTAATAGTGCATCCTCAATGAAGTGCTCGGTACCCCATCCTCCTTGTCCTCAATCCTAGTACTTGCTCTAGACATTCATAATTTAATTAAAAGTCGAAAAAGCAACGTATCACAGGGAAAACACTAATGCGCCTTCAATGGATTTTCTTTAGCGAAAAGCAGTACTTAGTCGTCTCTACGCAAGGAAGGAATATGTCTGTGGATCACTGTAACTCACTGCGAAGCATATTCTCCTAATAGCTCATCCGTAATGCTGGATTTGATACTGAGAGTACTCGGTTGCGTTTCTAACGAGCCAGGAGAAGCAGACAATGTCCCGGCGGAAAATAAAACAATCGGACGCAGTGGCCATGATTAATGGACTGTGCATTCGCATGGGTACGAAATCGTGGGTCCCCAGTGCGTACAAAGCAGAGCGGCGTGAGCAATTCTTTCCCTCGTTGCGAGAGCTACCTCCTCTCTGATTCAGTCATCTAGCAAGGTATCAGTTTGATCATTTCCAAATCGTGTGATTTGGAGTGTTTGCCAAATTGTGAGTAAATAACAGTTTCGTTTGTGATGCCAACATGCGACCTGTAATCGTTTTTCTTTCCTTCACCTTATTCCTTGCTATCGCGATAAACATACGGTTCAGGAATAGAGAAGGATTTTACGTAGCAGTTAATTTGGGAGGTAATTTTCAATGTTATTATGAAACTATATCTGTTGTATTGGGTTGCAGGGTATGTTAAATTTTTTCTGTTATAATTGCTGTTTTCATGAAATTGGGTTCTAGTTTTAGGGACATTCTTTGACACAAACAGTCTGATATGAACAATGTCACTCCAAGCCTTTAGACTTCGCAAAACCTCAATAGTATGGATATCGAGAACTATCGATACCTATACTGCGATAATTACATATAACTAGATTTTCTATCGTCAATGGACTTTCAGAATATAAAGAGGAAGAATGCCATTTCATGATTTTTTAGAAGGAAATTTTTTTCTATGTTACGTATAAAAAATACGTTTGAAATATATTTTCTTATTTGGTGAGCGAAAACAGTTTTAAAACATGGAACGATTTGGTGCTAGTTTTATTTTTGGATGGCTAAAATAAAAACAATTGTTTTTATTATAACACATTTTGTACCAAACTGTGAGTACGTAATGTACAGATTCCGCACTGTTTATGACTTCAGGACTACGTCTAATGAAACATTTTCTACCACAACACCGGCATTTGATTTACAGAATTCCAACTTGAAACAACTAAATTCTTTCAATAAAATTTTCAGTGGAAAACGAACAAGTAACAGAGATAAATTGGAATGTGAACATGGACCATAATTTGCGTACAATATTACATTTTATTAATTACACATTCAAAATAATTTTATATCAACATTTTATTATAATATTTTGAGTCTCGAAAGTAACTTCTTCGGTTTCATGAGTAAAGTTGACATGACAAAAGTATTCGATAGTATTTTGATTATGTCAATAATCTCGATGGTCCACACTATCGATAACAATCGATAGTACTATCGAGATTTAGAGAGCCCTACAAAACTTATGCTGAGTTAAAAGAAGTGGTCATTTATCAGTTTTCGGGGTTAGAAGTATTTTAATTTTTCAGTTTTACATTCCACTAAAGTTAATGTATGAAGATAAACAATCGAGAAATGAAATTCACAAAATAAATGGCATTATTCTTTTCATAACTATCAATCTAATTTCAGTGAATTCAGTTGTTTTATTTGCCAAAGCATTTTTGTTGAAATTTCTAGTACAAGTAGGATGAGGTTCGGGTTCGAAGGACCATAAATGTACAGGCAAATTACAGAACTTGAGGAAGGTAGATGAGGTGTGTTTAAACCCTGGAGTGCCAACGAACAATTTAATGACATGAAACATGACAGTTGAAAGTAATGAAAGAATACAAAACTGAAGTTCAGGTGATATACTGTGATGAGGTGAGATGATCCGTTCCTTCAAAGATTCAACTTGGATGGCGTGGGGTCGATGCCGAGTTGTTGATTTTGAGTTGGTGTGCAGTTGAGGTTGCTTTGCTGATGCCTACCACGTGGCGATTCAACGGCGTGCCGATGCCCTCACGATATAATCTTCAAATTGGAATAATTCCCATAGCTGTCGCCGGGTACAAACTGAAGGGGAAGTCGTCGGCTTGCTTGCTGAGTGATGAGAGTACTAAAACATATTTGATGTTGACACCTCGGACGAGTTTTGCAGAGAGTGAGCTGTCCACTTGTCGTGGCTCGCCTTTCTGGAGACTCGCGCTGCTCGCGCGATTGATCGGTCGGTCGGTCGATCGATTGATCGCGTGACGTCGTGACGTCACAGGTTGACCGTGTATCGATTGTTCATCTAGCTCGATGGCGTGAATATTACGTAATGTCAGGTTATTGTAAATTGTTCTGGCGGGGAAGTGCAGCCTCGTGGATTCCAGTATATTAATAAACGAGTCTGTAAATAATTAAGCTAGTCATACTATGTCCAACCATTTCATCCATTTTTTAAAACTCAAATGCGTAAATTTTGAATGGACCTACGAGATTTGAAGAAATTGTTCATGGAAGCTAAGCAATCGGGAGATGTCACTCAATTGGCACAAAGTGCATAGAATCCACAGATTGTTCACTTGTCTAATGATACGATATCTAAAAATGTCTGAACAGCATGTAAGGGATTGAGCTGGAATGTCATCGATTCGAAGCATATGCAATAGAGCGTTGGGGAGAAGCGATCGCGAGTGACCAAGAATGGAGATGAAAATATTATACGAAAACATGGTGTGGCGTGATATATTATGCGTTTTTAATTTTCACCTAGACTTAACATTTCATATGTTGTTGTTTTTTGTGGGGCTTTAAAGGTTCATCTACAGGAAGGTCATTAGAGCCCATCATTTCATATGGATATTATCATACATTTTCGAAAGAAATATTTTTCCTCTCCTGAATAGGACAATTCCGTCGCTGCACTTTAACATTAGATTAGCTGAAAATTTGAATGTTGTCAGAGGCTGCTATACGACGGAACAATACTCATGCTCACGATGCACACAAAAATTAACATCACAGAAACAATGCTGAGAGTATTACAAATCTAAATAGAACTAAGCAACAACGAGCTGTATATAATCCTATTTTAATGAAAGCATATAATTCTCTACTCGTATACGCACCTAATAGGGTCGTTTGTTTTTTCTACTCTACACAATAGTAGCAACAAAGAGGAATAGAAAAATGAAATAACTAGAATATAGAATGCGAGAGTAAAGGAATGTGAAAAGAAAAATATAATTTTAATTCGTTCATTCTCTCCTTTCTCTAATAGTTTCTTCATTACTGCAGGTACACTACGAGAGTGTTCCTGGTGGTCGAGAGCTTATAAAAGTACAGAGGATAATTCAAGTACGAAATCTTTCTCTTCCTGTGTGCTATGTCTGTTGGGCTTCATATTCTGAAAAAGTTTATCGTCAGTCCGTTACAGTAAAACAAGTTTAGTAACAACGACAATTTTTGTTATATTACTAATAATTTCCGAATTTAATGAGAAAGGTTCAATACATGAGCATTTGTTGAATTATTTTATCATTACATTCGAATATTTTTCTTTTCCTAATTTTAATTAGGGAGGAGAAAGTATTCGATTAAGCTAAATTATCTGAAAGAGAAACGCACAAACGGCTATAAATAAAGAAACTAAGTTGATATAAATTTGGTGAATTGGATTTGAAGCATTTGACAAACTCACTTCAGCAAATAGCGCCATATATTAGGAGAGAGATTATGATTGCCTATCACCGTTGGTTCCAGCGTGATAACATGGAAATGACTAGTCATGACGAGTTTGTAGGTGGGGGAAAATGCTTGGTTTGTTGTAATTACTGTGCAACGCAAATTAGCACTAATCTGTTGACGCTCAAATAATTAGCAATTTGCGGATAAATAGTATCATTATTATCATCTTTCCATCCCGCCCACTCATAATGAATACTGGTGAAAGTTTTATAACCGCCCGTTGTTACTGAAGCTAATGATATACTAAGTGATGAGTCTGGCAAGTAGAAGTGCAAAGGACATTTAGAAATCGAACACTGCCATCCACCCGCCAACCAAACTTCTTATGATGTTTGTGGTATGTCGGCCCTTAATTTCGTCGTAAAATTAGGCTACCGATGGAATAACACCTTTCACTGCCTCTAAGTGAAGAGGTCTAATCACAGCAATGAAATGTGGGACATCATTTAAATACAATTTGGAGAGATTAAAATAAACAAGTTTTGTTGAGAAGTTGAAATAACACGGGCATAGGTTTCATATAATTATGCAGCGAAACGCATCAGTGGTCTTCGCTGTTACTCGAGCCGTGTTTCTTCTGAGTGCTTCTCGTGAAGGTTTCAAGCCCCTGCGCCATATCATCTACTTTTATTGCATTTCCAGATAAAACTGGAAATAAATTAATAGAATTTTCTATATGAGAAGGAAAAGCTTAGACAATAACGAGCCCGGGAAAGCCAATCTTTATCAGCTTCATGAAAACTGGAAAAATTAATTTCTACCTTTTTTCCACTTGTGGTATACATCAAGCTGTATTTGATTCTTACAGGTAATGTTTTACGAAATCAAATTTCTGAGACAAATTTGAGTTTGAAGTTTGCTCATTGAAGGTGAATAGAAAATAAATTAAACAATTTAACCAGCGACACCTCATCCCACTTTTCTTTGCCTGGTTGTACCCGTTTCCTAAAACACAATTTTTAGAATTGAACTTTTCTCCTTCAAACGTTTTTTATTCAGTCATAGAAAATGCTTATATCCAACTGTTTATTGTTACTTATAGTATAAACCAGTCACCCAATATTTACCTCTTTTACCAGTAACTTTTACAACAATTTACTGGAATCGTAAAAAGCGTATAAACTTACGGTAATGTTCTCTTAATCCCCGTTATCCAATGTCTGGCTCGTTATTTTGTGTCTTACGGTGCGAAGAAAATATTGCTTTTTTTGTGTCTTTGTTTGTAAAATATCTGTTCCCTTTTTCTGCACACAATGCGTTTCACATCGTAAACCGTACGCTAGGTCGCATATCTCCATTATAATGTAAAATAATATTATGTTACAGCAAAATGTATTTATATGTTAGGTATGGAACAATTTGAATATTTCACAAAGATGTTTCAACACTTACTTCACGCATATGAAAGGAAGGCGAACGGTTATACAATAAGCTGAGACACTCTGCTCCCAATATTTTAAATTCACGATTTTTCTGACGATCAACAAACAAAACTGACATGATGCGAATTCAGTTTTGAAATCCAGAGGTCGTGTTTTTCAAACTCAAAGATGCTGTGTTGAATATGAAGTACGTAAACAAATAACAATATGATTGCAAGAGCTTCCATATTTGTTTTGCAGACCTACGGGAAATTATGAGTCCATTTTCCAGGAAAGAATATATCGTTTATCATCTCTCTCAAGTGCTCCACTCCCATTTCGCAAACACGGCGCGTGCTTCAATCGGGAGTTTCAATTATCCTCTTTTCTAGAATTCCGTATTACGCATTAGTCACGGCTTTATCTTGTTGTTAGCGAGTGGAATTTCTGTGGTGTTTTCTGTTTTCAGTACCTTTGTATTGATTGCGTCGATTCACCCATTGATCATGCAGTGATTTATTCCTCTCCAGCTGTCTTTGTGACCAGGGAAACGAGAAAATGTTGAATGACGCGAGAGGCGACTTTGTTCGTGGATTTAGTGGCTGCTGTTGTGGTTTCCGCTCCGAGATGAATCGAGTTTTTTTTTTCTGGTCGTGTTGAACTTTCCAAAGTCACTAAACAGTTTGTACTGATACAGTGGTCGAGGCGATAATCTAACTACTTAAGCCCACTTTACACGGTCCATTTTACGCATAGTTTTCTGCAATATATCCGATACTGGATGCAAATTGTTCGGAAATTTTCAAGCATGCTCTATTTTTCAGTACGACTCGTACGCATTCCTAGCGCACTCCTAGTGGCATTTTTGCTACTAGTTGCGTCATCTGTGTTCTCTCGAGGCGGTTGCGGGGTTAAAATAGTGAATGTATTTGTGTCTTTTTTTCTGTTGCGGTGTTTTCTGGTTAGTTAATTCAAATACAGTGATCAAAACATTGCATTAAATAAACCATTCGTTCATCCATGAAGTCTCTTTCCATGTACAGCGAGTGGGTAGACTTGTTGAGATTAGTTGTTTGTTGTACTCCCCGTGGCGTTGAGACAACTCATTCTAACAGTTTTCTCGTCCAGTACCGTGAAAAGCGCGTATTTCGGAACGTCAATTTTCTGTACACGCAGATGTCGTCAAGCGTGACGTCATCCACTTCACATCCATTTCTTGGACAGCAATTGGACGCAAAATGGCTGCCGTGTAAAGAGAGCTTTGAAAACACGTTTCGAAAAGAAAAATTCAAGAAAGAAAGTCATATGGGGTAGAGATGTTACATCAGTGAGATCTGTGGGAGTGTTGCCCAAGAAATCTGGACAGTGTTGGGATGAAGCGAAATCTTGGTAAAAATGTAACCATTAAATACTGTCGGAGGCCTCTGCAGCCGAAGTTATGTGGTTCTGGGTTATCCGGTTGGCGCAGCGTCTGGTCTCTGTAGCTTGACGTTTCGGCTGTCATGCGACTGCCATGCTGCAGCCTTCTAC
Organism: Laupala kohalensis; assembly: GCA_002313205.1. Classification (NCBI taxonomy): domain Eukaryota; kingdom Metazoa; phylum Arthropoda; class Insecta; order Orthoptera; family Trigonidiidae; genus Laupala; species Laupala kohalensis. Next base: position 426,288 of record NNCF01128139.1, on the reverse strand, counting down.
GTTTCGGCTGCCGTGCTGCAGCCTTCTTCACAAGTGTCGAGGTCAGTGGTTGCGACCGTGGTGCACTTCTAAAGACAGTCCAAGTGCACAATGCGAAAAAAATACCCATCAATCATACACATACAAATTTCAGCATAACTAGCAACGGCGGGGAGCAATTCAAAACTGCACTTCTGGCCGCGATAAAATTCTTACCAACCCTTTAAAAGCCACCCCTAATATGCCCACTCCTCATTAAATGCCCTTAGGGCTCTAATGACCTTGCCGTTGACGAGCCCTAAAACCCCACAAAAAAAATTAAATGTCCTACAAAAACTGTATGATAGGTGCAGTTGTTCTCGTACTCTCCAATTAGCGGGTAGTTTTTAAAATCACTACATCATTTTTCGAGAAAGAAATAATGTGTTTGTTATAGAACATATGTTTCGGATTGTATTGATCCACACAACAAAATTGCTGCCTCTTGGTCGAAAAGTTCTTTGGTCGAAAATCTGTCTCATTGTTAGTGCGAAACGAAGGTGGTCGGGTGTCCCGCACATACTTTGTCTATTTTTCCCTGCGCGCACATAGTGTTGCATGTGTTTTACATCTGAGGATACACGTGTAGTAAAAGTCATCATATTTTGCTTCAAAAAAAATCAACTTAAGAAAGAAAAACATGAACGGAAATGCACTGTGTTATTAGTTTATTTTGTATTAGTCGCAGTAAATTACTTAATTCCCCTCAACGTGGTCATACGCAGTTCGTAACAACTCCCTTGACCGTAAATTATTTATATATTTATTTATTCATTTATTGTCAGTATAAGTGACTTGATGTTGGTATAGAACCTGTACTCAATGTAGCCAACGCTTTTACTTCGCCATCGTCCATAAGAGTAATGATAAATGTTCTTCGCAAGATATTCGAAATTGAATTCATAGCCAACTTCGGACCACATTCAATTCACTTGCTCTTGTGGTGCTGTTCTCTCCTTTCTACACCGAGAAAAGTGTGGAACGAATCCTTTGTGCCTTTGTTTGTTTTGTTATTAACTTGTATTTCTTTACACCAAATAGTCGCTTTTGAGACTACTTGGTATATATATATTTGGATATTCCTCAAATTCTTTGTGACCACGCTTTCCTTGAAATTTTCGGAAGTGAGTTTCAAGGATATGTTTCGTAGAGGCTAGCAATTTGTTTAAGGCAGACATATTGAATAATTTTAGGCAAAGTATCGTAAGTACATCAAGCGAAATGATGCAGTGGATAACTATTCTCAAGAAGTCCTGATCAGTGCGGAGTTCTCGTCGCGCCGCTTATCGGAGACAGTTACACGTTTCGCACTCGAATTTATGCAGCTGCTTCATACGACCTTGTATCCCTGGGAGATATGTTCCAACATGACCTCGTGATACGTTAAACTATATGCAGAACTTGTTTCCAGGCACATGGTTCTCTCAGAGCATACAGAGAATATCCGAGAAATGGAAGGACGCATCCGAAATATGATTAAGACTCTACGTCTCATTTAAAGTAAATAATTACTACAAATAATGTAAAAAAAAATTATTGTTATCCACCAATATTATTTATTAAATTCTACTACGAGAAAATTTCCACTGATTCATTTATAATCATCAACCCCGTCATTGTCATTAAATTTATGAGGAATATACGCAATAAACAATTTAAATATATTAAGAAATGTACTTAGTTAACATTCATAAGCACAACCTTAAAAACAGCTACTATCATTTATATTATTATTTATAATTAAAGTCCTTAATCCATGCCAGCTTTATTCATTAAAATATTTACGGGATATATATTTCATGTCTATCTCTGGTTCTTCCAGATAATATTCTCCATTTGATGTAAAGCCTTTTCATTAGTAAGTTCTGTCCTACAATTCTTTGACATAAAATAATTCAAGCATTTTCAGCCACGAAACTCAATTTTATTCATCTAGAAGTGAATTTCTAGATGAAGTCTCCACATATCCATGTTAATTCGAATTACATTATCTCGCCAGTATTTATATAATAAATGGAAATTTAGTGTTCTTTGTGATAAAAGTATTGTGAGTTCTGATAAATAATAAATCACCACGTCATAGAAGCATTTAAAATGGACGATCTATCATTCTTAGTGACTTAGAGCATGTTTCTTTTACATTACACCAACAGATTAATCATGTTACGTCGAATGAAAATGGTAGACGGGACCGGGATTCGAACCCGGGACCTTGAGCTCTACGCGCTCATGCGCTTACCGACTGCGCCATCCCGTTCGCTTCTCGGGTCCGTCTATCATTCTCATTCAACTTGTGAAACCCAAAGACCTCTGAGGTGGTCTC
>NNCF01128139.1:348565-423646 GCA_002313205.1 Laupala kohalensis | reverse complement strand
TCACCGCAATCTAAGAGATTTCTATTACACCAACAGTAGTAACCTAACATATTTTCATTCCATTGCTCTTGAAAAGTTTGTCACAGGATTTTGAGTCTTGTAGAAAATATTTGCCTTGCTCAGGATCGAACGGGGAATAGAATTCTAGCATCCAAAGAACATCGGCACCTCAGTACCTTAATACCGCCACCCCACTGCAAGCAGTGATTTTTCACCTTTACAAAAATATGCCTAATACTTGGAAAACTACATCTGTCCTGCCCACCAAATGTGTACGATATTTTTAAGAAAGCAGATAATTTTAATCATATAGGCGCCATTTCAATGCAATATGCACAGCTTTCACCCACCAGGTTATTATTACAACTACTAGGAAAAACACCCACTATCCAAAAATGTGCAAATGTATCTAAAAAGGAAATATCATAAGAAAGTGTTTCGCAAAAAGTGAAAGACGACCTTTTATGGATATATATTATTCACTCATAAAAGGTCGTAAGTCTTTCATTATTTATTTAATTAGAGTATATATCGAAAGTTTATTAAAATAATAATAATAATATATTTATTGTCAATAAATCAGTACAAACTGCGTATGACCACGTTAGAACAATAAACTAATTTTACTCTCCGGAGCAACCAAGGGACCATCCCATTCGGGCTCTAATTGGCTTGACGTTGGCGAGCCCTAAAGCCCCAAGAAAAAACACATCCCACCAATTCCGATCAAAGGCCCTAAGGCAGAGGCGGATTCAAAAATTTAAGCAAAAATTCCTAGATAAGATAAAAAGTTAGCTTCGAGTTATAATACTAATAGAATAGCAACAAGTTTGTAATTAACACAAAAATATATTTTACATGTACGAATTATTATCGAACTATAGATTATTCGGAAAATAGTGTTTGTAAATCGTAAGTATTAAAATAACACAAAATCTTAAATTAGTTATTGAATAGACGCCGTCCCTAGACAACAGCCCAGAGGACCTGTATACAAAATCCGCCTCTACCCGAAGGAAAACCGGAGAAAAACTCGGGCCAGGATGGGTATTGTAGTAGTACGGTGGGAAACGACACAAAAGGGACGGTGCACGTATAGGTATATACCTGATGTCCGATTTACGGAGAATCATAAGAAATGGTTTGTGTTGGTTGTTGCGCAGTTTCTAACTGACCCCAAAGATTTCAAGGAATATTTAAAGCATTTTGAGAAGACTAACGATGACATGTGTGAATTAGAGCGAAAAACACCCGAGCATATGTTGTGGGATTGCCCACTTTATGCGCCTGAGCGGGCATGCTACATTAGAGAATATGGGAAGGAAGATATTTTAAACCTGACAGCAGAAAACACGTTAATTGACAAGCAGACAAAATATGCGCTATATATGGGATTTGTTAGTAAGAGAGATGGAATTAGGACGACGTATACATAAAGGATCAAAAATAGATTTAAAAAAAAGAATTACAATGTTAGTCAAATAGCAGAGATCCTTGTATTGCTTTATGCGACAGAGACAAGGAGACTGGCAACAGTCAAAACAAATGAATAAATAAATGTAGGAATTTCGCAAAAACTAATGTTGTGTTTATTGGAATATTGTCCCGAAATGGAAAATAGCGAACTATTATAGTTACTCTATAAAAAAGAAAAGTTGAATTACTAGTTAAAACAAATTAACATTTTTGAAACACCAAGATACGGCAATATGCGCGCGCACGAAATAATAGCTGCAGTACGTTCTCGATACCTAACCTAACAATTATTTTTTCATAAAGATTTTTTTGAAACACTGACCTTTAGTGTCAAAATGGCATAAACCGCGAACGTGCGCCTTAGGATTGGCTTTTAAAGGGTTAGTAAGAATTTCATCGATGCTAGAAGGGCAGTTTTGTACTACTCCACTTCGTTGCGACTTATGCTGAAATTATTTGATGTATGTTTCATGTTTGATAATACTTGTATTTGACTCTCGGACAACGGGGTTAATATCTTACGAATAACATCTGTGGAAAACATGACCTTAAATTTACATAACGAGAATTAATATCAAGAAAGTGATATAATAATTTTAAAAAGCGTAAAAGAATAATTGCATTCACTTTCCATTATCAACATAATATTTTTTCGCATGTGTGTGTATGTATTCTCGAATCGGCCAACTAAGGACCACGAGTGTTAGTAAGACTCAATTCTGTGTGAGTTTACTTACTAGACACATCGTGAATTTTTGGGGGAACGGCGTCTAGATACAATCTAGATAGCTGTATCCGAGTATTACGACTGCTGTTATTAGCCGCAGAGGGCGAACTTTTCAAACGCCACAGCTATATGATATATGAACTGAGGCATAGAAATGAAAAGTGACAATTGTTTCTTGTCCCACCGGGAATTGAACCCGGGACGACTTGGTGACGAGCGAGCACGCTGACAGCCACGGACGTAGCCACGGAGGGGCTAATACTTTTTCATTATATAATATTTTTTTATAATAGAGAAATGGTCACTCACTGATTTGGTCGTCGCACTTAAATGATATTTTTACACCTTATATTAGTAAAGTATTTACTGGGCTCTAATGACCTCGATGTTGACGAGCCCTAAAGCCCCAACAAAAAAAAGTATTTTCACCAATTTGTTGAGTTAAATCGTGGCCCGTCTCGAGTGATGAAGTTGTATTCTTCATTCAAATCGTCCATTCCACACTCACTCGGGGTTGTGTACAGGCAGTGAAGTCATCTGCTACTTTTAAGCTAAACAAACTACCAGCTTCAAACCCTCGCAGAAGGCGGGGCGAGCGCGTATGATGGACACACATGCAACACCCACCCACGCCCCGAAGCCGGAGCTGCAAACGCGCGGAGTGACAAGCCTCGTTGCGCGGCTCGTCGTACGGACGCAAACTGCCGCGCGTTTTGCATTCTCCGCGACGCACACAAGGTGCATTTACATCGCGTTAGTAAACTGTTTCGCTGCAGTCGCGCCATTTAATTTAACGTGACTGAGTTACGGCCGTAAACCCGAAACTGTGCGTTTGCATAATTATATGAATTTGTTTCATTTTTCTCTCACGTGCCCGGCTGCAAGAGACGGGCTATTCATTTCTTTTGGCTTTGTTAACGAAATTAGTTCTGTAATAGAATTAACGTTTCTCTGCATTATGGACGGAAAGCTTTTACAAAAGAGTTGTTTATCACGTTTTACTTTCTCGCGCCGACTGAAAAATCGTTATAGCTACTGAACGCCTACGCCGAACTAACGAAAACGTGCGACGACCAACGCAGACTTCAAAGTAGAAAGTTAGAGGTAGTGCGGTTGCTTCGACAATGCGATAGCAAGTTCCGCTACTAAGTTACACGATTTACTTACATAAAGGAAATGTGTCTTTGGGGTTCGCAGTTCACAGTAATGAAGCTGAGCACAGACAAAGTGGGGCGCATTGTATCGATTGACTTGTACTTCACAAGACGTGGTGGAACTGGCGTAGTTTCCGAGGAACTCGTTCCGAAAGATGAGTCAGCAAAATACTATTGTCCCACTTCATTAGCTCGGCAATTACGTGAGCAACTTCAGATCGATTTCGTTGCAAATCAAATGTACTGGTGAAGTGCTTTTTGACTGAAGATTTCCTTCCACGAAATTATCACATCAAAATTAATTGTGTGATGTAACCACTTCGATTCATTCAGCTGGGTAAAAACGCTTGAGATTATTTTCATTCATTCGGAAGAGCTTGTATTTTAGACTCGATTAATTTTTTAATAACTTATTCCATTTTCTCTGGAAAAATTCGGAAACCAAGAACTCAGGTTATGGAATAACTCCACATCGCATTGAATGAGTACATCACACCAGACGTTTGCATGAGCTCTACAACTCGTTTCAGACAGATAAACAAAATTATACTCTCATATTTTCCTTTGATCGGATTTCATTAAATTCTTTTGTTCTGTGATAACTTTCGGTGAGGTGAACGAGTCGGTAATCGAACCCTGGAGGCAGTTTCTATCGCAAGGGTGTTAACCACTACACCACCCGTTTGCCTTCCACAACTGTACTCCATTTCGACCCAGACCTAAACCCCTTTTGTTCTGTTACTACAGAGAAACTTTTACAGCAAAAAAAGTATGTTATCTTAGATAGAAACAAATATTTCCCACAAAACAATTATCGGAATTCGGTTGCAATTTTCCTTCTCGCAATTCCTCAGTGTTCGTTATCGATAGGTTCACATTTTTCGAAAAGAACTTGTAAGTTATGATTTAAGCGACATTAAATCAGAGGTAAAACACATTTATTGAGATTTTCGTATCTGGACTTGTTTTGTTTTATTAAATGAATGACAGTGAAGCACAAATACCCAAAAAGATGGAAATCTTCAATTCTGTAGAATTACTCACATTGCTTTATAACTTTATGTAAGTTAGTAGTCTACAGAAAGCATTGTGTATCCTAGGTTCCTTCAATCCATTTTTTTTATCGGGGCTTTAGGGCTCGCCAACATTCAAGTCATTAGAACCTTTCCATCAATCCAATCTAAGCTAAAGTAAGTAAGATGTATGATTGATTATACGATATATTTTACGAGAGACAGGAATTGGGAAGTAGGTGACTGGCAAAATAAAGCCTAGATCTGTGACAATTTTTGAACATATGGTGTGTGAACATGAATGTCATGACACGCGGGAAATAATTTCAACCTGACCTGTTTTAATGGTGTACAAGGCGTAGGCTGCGACCTGCTGTCAACAGATAGTATTCCCGAAACCGACGAATTTTAATTTGTATTACGGAAACTGGTGGAACTACATGAAAGGTTTGTAATTTTATTGATAAATTATTCAACATGAACATGACAAAATACGTTTCATGTTGCCGTTGTTATTGAAATCGGAATGAAAAAAGTTACCTCACAATTCCAACTCAAATTTCAAATCGCCGTATCGTGTAAATAATTAAATGTTGTGAAACGAAACGTGTGCAATGCATTATAGTGAAATAACGCGAGAATTTGGAGAATGTTTTCTCAAATAAAAAGTTAATTATTTTCAAGTGTCCTTGAAGTTTACAAGCTGATTACGGTATGTATTTTTCAAGAGTTCATTTTTGAATGCTCCGGAAGTGTAATAATGCTTATGTACTTTACTACCATCGGTCTCAAAATAAAAAAAAAATTGTTCAGTTTAAGGAGGATTTCCATTTCATCGTGATTCAATATACAATAAACATTCATTTCCGTTTGCAATTATAATGAAATATATTAGAGAGAAAATACCATTATTCAAAATGGATCACATTAAGACCTATCAAGGGATGAAAGAAAGTTTAATTTTATGTTGCTTTTTAGAAGAACATTTTTAGAAAACACATTTTAGATAAGTGGAATTACGTTTTTGTCATCGTGCTGGTTACCGATAACACGTAAATACAAAGTAGATTTTCTCAAAATAATTTATATCACCTAAAATTTTATGACCATTCCGCATAATCCGAAAGCTCATATATTCAAAATAAATTCGCGTAAATGAAACCAGTAACGTGAAAATATCCCGTGCATTACTGTCATCGCCATCTTCAGGCCATATATTTTGACTCTACAGTCTTTAGGCGATTCGTACGCAATAATTTAGTAAAAATTGTCAAGAGCGTAAAAGACAATGTCAGATAAACTAAAGTTAGAATACACGAGCAATGTTTCTCTGTCAGTGTTTTGAGAAACCGCCAGTCAGCACACCGTCCATTGGTTACTGGACAGTTGTCAGTGTTTGTACTGACGAAAGCTAAGGCAGTTCTAGTGAAACATCACTTCTGTCAGTGAACGTTGCCCTCTGGTGACGTGCATAACATTTGCCAGTGTACGAATGTCTCAGTAATGAATATCTCAATAATGTACCGATTAAAATATCACAAACGACTGTACACTTTCTTCAGACACAATAATTTAATGACAATCAACTATCACGGACAGCGGTGGTCTTCCACGATCCCGCTGAGCGGTAGAGCGTTGGTTCAAACCCTGCACGGCCGAACTAGGAGTTTCCCTCACCTACTCCAGACAAATGGCTGCTCAATACCATAAGCTCCCCGGCAACCCAACATCTCTCCTTCCCAATTCCCTTATTCAAGTTCAAGGGTTAGGTGAAAGAGCAGGCATAAAATAAATAAAAAATGGAATATGATTAATCAAAATTTATTGACGATTTAAACTATTTTATATTAATACTATACAGAGTTAATCAACATTATTTTATCCTTGTTCGGCTTCTCCTTTGAGCAGAAAATGATAAAATATTTATATTTTTCCCGTAAGAAGTTTCCAATTTTCTCTAATTAAAATCTTAATTCACTATTAAAAATGTAATTATCTTCCATTATAATTCTCTTCTGAAAGAAATAAAAGATACCTATCTCAGTATCTATGCAAAACATATCTGTACAATGATTCTCTCTAAAGATTCCTATTACATCACTGCTATTGTAGTGTTAAGGAACTCATCGATTATATTAATAGAACTTTTAAGCCTTTCAGTGTTGAACTGGATTCACTAATTTTTCCTTTGTTATTCACGTCGCATAAGTCTGTTTAAGGTTTTTAAAAATTTCTGACATTTTTTACTCTGGATAGCAGATCAATATCGTCAGGTTATTTGTGGTCAGTGAAGAAACAACTGGAGTAGCCTTATGCCAGTGCTATCTCGAACGTCAGTGTTAGATCGTGCTGACAGAGGCAGTGTTTACATGGTACTTGAAAATTCGATGGAACACGAGATGGCAGTACTCACTGACGCCTGTGTACCGACAATGCTGACAGAGAACTGACCAGAAACACTCCCGTGTAATCGTACCTCAAAAAACAGTAAATCAGTTTATTTCATGAGTGCTAATACTTTCATCGGAATAGTTCATAATTATCATACGACTTCTACCCGCTGCATCTGGAGCTCCCAAGACGACGCAACGAGCTTTGGTTTGTTGTTTCGAGCGTGCAATCAAAATACGCTAATGGATTTCCCGATTACATTTGCATAGTGCATGTTACGGCATAGAGTTCATAAAGTCTGATTCAAATAATGTTTTGCTCACAGGATTTCTCAGTAATGAAGAATCGAAAATATTAAAGTAAAATCAACTTATGTTAATGATGTGAGCGAAGTACTCGTAAGCTAAACCACAGTTCATTTAATAGTTAAAGCCAGCACGATGTTACCTCATATAATTTCTCCTTTTTCTGATAGCTTTTTTCTATGTCGATTTATCTAGAATTTAAATCCTCTTTTGATCAGTGTCTTTTAGCCTCTGGGATGTGATTTCTATTCGAACTGAGAGTACTAATAAAAATAGAAAAATAAAAAAGGTTGTCTTCGCTTATCTCAAGAACACTATTTCGTTTCTAAACCTGTTTCATAACTGATTTATTTTCAGAACACAATCCTTCGACACACCCACCATACACGATCAAAATTGTAAGTGGTATTTGTAGTCTGAGGATCTCATATTATGAAAATGTCTTCATAACCAGAAGTAATTTTTTGCTCCATATTACCATACTCCTCTTATACGAAGCGAGATGATGCCTCGAAAATAAAACGCGCATTACGTGGGACGCGGGGAGCGTAGTTGAGGAATGACTCCATTTCTCCTAGCGGCGGGAATGGAGATGAAACCAGCGAATGCAGAATAAACAGGCAACTGGTATTTGAATGGATGGAATGAGAACCAAACATCTTCAATTGTACGATTATTGTTTCCTGCAACACATAAACGTATGAATAAATGAAATATGAGAACAGCAAACCCTTAACACGTTTTTTAACCCATAGGGTAACTACCAAAATTCTTGAATTGCGTACCCAATATATAGTGAAATGTGTTAAATGTGTTGTTCGTAGGGGTACCTGCATCTTTGATGTTGTCAGTATTGGCATTTTTGTTCAAATAATTCTTCTAAAATCCTTCATACCCAGTACTGAAAATGAATTACTGTTCGCACTTACGAGTAGCAAATGTATTGAAGTTTACCGTCATCATCCCTCACCACTTACTATTTCCGTTACCACGCTCAAAACCTGTTTTCTGTGATTATTATTATAACTATTGTTATTATTTTATTCCGTTTAGGATCTCAGCTTTTTCTGCTGGTCGTAGCGAGGTACGGGCTACACCAAGCACACTCACTCTGGATGATCCAAGAAAATTTTCTGATTATTGTTGAAGTTGTACATAATTTCTTACGCAATTTTAACATGCTAATACTATTGTGGAGGGAGATAGGGATGACTCCTGTAGAGGACATTACTACCGGNACGGGCTACACCAAGCACACTCACTCTGGATGATCCAAGAAAATTTTCTGATTATTGTTGAAGTTGTACATAATTTCTTACGCAATTTTAACATGCTAATACTATTGTGGAGGGAGATAGGGATGACTCCTGTAAAGGACATTACTACCGGTACTATATAAACTCTCTCCATGTTCCATATCCTTTGTATTTCTGCCTTAAGGTCACTGTATTTCCGATATTTTTCATGAATTGTTTTCTGAAGGTTGTGAGTGTTTGGCACAGCTATGTCTATCAAATAGGTTGTTTTTGTTACTTCATCATGTCTGGTCTGTTGTTATGAATTGTACGGTCCGTAATTATTGACCTGTCATAATATAATTTGAAGTTTGTTGATTCTAAAACGTCAGCCGGCTCATATTATTATTATTATTATTATTATTATTATTATTCCAAACCTTTCGTTACCTAGCCCAGGAGCGTCTGGGAACCAATCGCTTGGAATGTGCTAGTTTGTCTTATTGTATTGTTTACCTCATAGTCTATTTACGCCAGCAAGATCTTGTTTATCTAGTCCACGTACCTTCAGAAAAAGCAATTTAAAAAACGAACTATTTGGAAAGCCAAGTATTTCATATGTTCGTGCACTAAAACGACAAGCAAACATATCGCAAAGAAATCGTGTCAGTGTCAATGCGCGAATCACATCAATCGCTTTGATTCAGGTAGAATAGGCGATTCAGACTCCTGTCAAGCATACATACCCATTTACGAAACTTTATGAAGTTAGTATAAATATTGCCATAGTAATTCACAAATGATTGTGTGTTAAAAGCTGCGAATCATCAATTATACCGTTTTTCCTACGTAATTATCTATACGTAATTAATTATAGTGGTCTCTAGTTTTACTAGAATTCTCTAGTTTCGCGACAGTTTTCATTACACGACTTTAAGTGTCCGGAAGGGCAAGATAAATTTCGTTCTTTTCTATATTAAATTTGAGACTCCATTAGAAATTACTTGGAAATTTGTTTAAGAACCTTCCCTTCTTCGTTTATGCACAAAAATCTGAGTAACTTCATGGTAGTTTTATTCAAATAATCTTGCAAGGTCAGAATTTTATTAGACGAGTGTAAAAAAATTTAAATAAATGTATTGTCAAAAAAGGAGTTACAAAGTGTATATGACCACGTGGAGGAAAATAAACTAATTTATCGCAGTAGTTGATGCGTAGTAGTTTACCAAATTTAAGGGAAATGAATATTCAGGACATTGAACTGGTCGCTCGCTGCGGACGAGTCATAGTGTGGGGTGAGAGAACGGCTGGTACGACATTGAAAGTCGGAGACCAATGCGCAGTGTCAGGGTCTTTACGATTTCCACTCAATTTTTACCTTAAAGCCATATTTCTTGAATTTGATGTTTCAATGTTTCATTTTCATAGGGCAATTTCAAGTTCATTATTGTAAATCAGATGCAAATTCGGTATGCCGATCAAACAAGTCGACCTAAGGACTAATTCTTCCTCAGGTTTCGTTTCTTGTACACCATTTTGTTTATGTAACCTAGCAATAAATAAATTTTGTGAAATTCCCAAAACTAGGCAGTCCTCAGCATACTGTTCTTATAAGTGGTAATACAATAATGTTACAGTTGTAGCGCACAATAAAAAATTAAAACGTGCTCGCCGAATTAAAACGGCCAGGGAAGAGAAGTAAGAATTCTCGCTGGTTACTCGTAACCCAATACGGGCGAAAGAAATACGAATCTCGCAATTTCAAACAAAACATTTGTGAAAATGAATCGTTTTTTGAAGAGAAAAGTGTATTCCTTATTGCGTGAGGTTCATCATGTAAAGGTATAATCCAACTGTTGCCCGGATTGTTCTGGTACGGTCGGTGGCGTATTGCTGGACTCTGTTGGGAGTGAATTTCGTTCCTTACTACAGATATGCTGGTCGAAGTACAACCTGAAAGAGATCTTCGCTTTCTGAAGCAATTCCTGATGTTATTTTTGTTTGTTAGATCGGAGGGAATACTTTTTAATTCACCTGAGAGCCATGACAATGTGCTATGAGAATCAAAACCTCCCAAGTTCACGTTAGTTGCTTTCTCGGAGGTGTCCAGAGGCAATGAGGTAGACCAGGAATGACTCAAACTTATATTGCAATCACTATAACTCATTGTTTAACAAATACATTTTTATGTGCACTAAACGAATATTTAATCTGAATTATGTCACGATATTAGCGAGCCTCTCAGCATACGAAATAGTCTCAATAGACAATAGAATAAGGAAAATCACATTCGAACAGGTAGACAAACGTGAAAATACGTAGCAGTACAATGAGCTTTCTTTGCATGTTACTGTAATTGATTGTAATATTATTTCTTTGCATTACCAAACTACAGCGATGCGATCAATACCACTCCAGTTTTCCTCTTTACCTTGGTGCAAAGTTCCTCCATTTGCATTCGTATTGCTTGGTAATCGAATTTCCATCGTAGCACAACAAATGTTAGCTTAGTAAATTTTGCGCTATAATCGTGTTAATTGCAGTATCCTTTCGTAATCACGATAATATTTAAATGACTTAGTAAATTTCACATCCACCTTGTTAGAAGCAATTGGAAAGAAAAATCTTAAGGAATTTAAAATTTGACTCTTATATTTTCTTTGCATTTTTCTGCGTGTACTACATTTATACATCTTCCCATTAAACCTATATTCGTCGAAGATCTGTTTGGGAAGCGGGTCATTTCATCCCCAAATTTGTCAGGTAGACTACTCTTAAGGGCCTACTATACAGTCATTTCAGTTCTCAGTTTTAGTCACACTGTCCGGTCTCGTTTCATTTCAGTCCGGAATATATTGGTCTTTATAAGATTCATACGTCATTCAGTTCGTAGACTCATTCATAGGCTAAGTCTTGAAATGTGAACCTGCTCTTGCGCGGTCTCCCATGTCATCAGATTAGAGAAAAGCGTAGGAAAAAGTTATATTTTCGCATTGACACGTCTGGAGGCGTTACCAAAGAAGAATATATGAAAAATGTAATTAAAATGTATGCTAACCTAAAATGCACGAAAGATAAGTTAATGTAGGTGCTTTGATATTCCAAGATTCGTCCCCTATTTATTTAAAGTATAATTATCATGTAATTTTATGGTCAGTTTGTTAATACTTCATGTGGTTGAACGAATACTCCAAAAATATATTGCATCGAACGTATTCGAAAGGGTAGTGAGGTTCATGTGTAATAAACTCACTAGGGACATTACATTAAATGGTACAACACAGTAAGAGACTCTCAATCCTCATGTTCAAAATCTCACTTAGGTCATGATAGAGAAGCGAATTTACGCGCAGATTCAGTGGGAGACTTCGTCTTTTTGCTCTCATCATAATACAAGCTCTCATAATACAAGTCTTTTTTGCTCTCATCATCGTACAAACACTTCTTTTCTTATTTTGTATTAAGTATTGATTTATAACATTTTTATCTCTAAAACAAAGCATTTTATGAGAAGAAAATGAATGTATGTTATACAGAGAGCGAACGTTGGAAATGCAGAGATCTCTTCTGAACCCTGCCAAATGCAGATCATGAAAATACACTTTGGAGAGCTGGGTTTTCTTATTAACTTCACAATCGCGTGCAGTGGCGGATCCAAGGGGCACGTGCCCCTCCCAACAAACGAGATGGAAATAGAAAAGGAAGTTGTTTTTACTTCAAAAAAGTCGCAGTGCCCATTGAAGACGAACTGATGAAATCTATGTAAAAAGACGACTTTATGGGGCCATCAAAAGACTTACTTTGCTTTTATAGTTTTCCACACCTTTATGGGAACATGAGCATAGGGCTGCTATATTTCACTGATTCTAGTGTACTCGCATTCCAGCGAGACTCCGAGCCACTAATCCAGTACAAAATTATCTCTATACAATTTTCAATCGAGAAAGTGTAAATCATAAATAAAAGAAAATTTAAAAAATATAATTGGAATAATGGTACTTTATTAGTGTAATAAATTATTGGGGGAAATGTTTTATAATTGTTCTTGTAAAATATGGAATAACATTGTACGATTCATGAGTGATAGGAAAAAAGTTTCTTTACGGGCCCCTCCCAAAATCAGATCCTGGATCCGCCCCTGATCGTATGGAAGATTAAAATACATAGATAAAATAGCCACGCCACTCCTTATCTTGCTCTCATGTAGCGAGAGTTGATTCTGCTTTTATTTCGTTGAGTCGAAAACGAATCTTTTTACTACTTCGTATTCAAACCACGATCGACACTTTGATTCCCCGTGAAGGAAAGTCATTGCACACGCAGGCCGCTTTGTTGAAAAAGAATTCCTCCCACCTGCCGCTGCACTGGAGAGTTCAAGGTCGAGAGGACCGCTACTGTGCGGGAGGTAAGCAGGCATTTCGCTCGTGTGATACACTGAAGGCGGAACGGGGTTTCAAAGTTAACGTAATCTTGGGAGGGGCCCGCTTAGTATTGGACAACGATTGCGTGTGTGTTGTGCGTTATTCATATCAAGCAACGGATTCCAAAGAGAGTAAAGCAACTAGGTTAATGGGTCATGTCTAATTCCAAGTACCTGTTCGAAATAAAAATTAAGTTTCTGTTTTTACAACAACTGTACGTATTGAAGTTTCTACTTTCAGAGACAAGAATTCGAACGAGATAGTCGAGTGAATGTTTTGCGAAGTACAACTGAATCTACATTTTTCCAAGGTTGAAATTCGACCTCCACATTTGTATACAACTGATTTGTATCGATTAATTGTCAATTCCATTCTTCGTTGTAAATACGAGTAATTCGACAGTACTGCATTCTGTTCCATGGAGTACGTAGATCAAAAGTGCACGAGGAACAAACCCCGAAAGGTTATGGGTTCCATTAATTCGTAGGGTCAGTCCACTTACGAGCGTGATTTTTCATGGCTTGAATCCATTCATCACTATACAACCCTCATCATATATCATCATTATAATTCACTAATCAGATTGTCCATAGCAAGCCCGTGCGGCCATAAAGGATTGTCAAAACGCATATTATACCCCCCATCTTTGTCGACTAAATGATAGAGGCAAAGGAAAATAAAATGTGACGTTAATTTCGAAAAAAAAACAAAAAAATAAAAAATTAATTAGGTGCAACAGAATATACGAGTAATTCAAGTCTGACCCATTTAAATCTCAAGCGAATAAACTCGTTATGAAAATAGAAGATTTTTGTTGCCACCTACCTTGCCCTCGATTGCCTGCCATCTCGTTCCCGGCGCCTGCAGTTAACGAGCTGGAAGTAAGAAGCCACACCCGTGCCCACTTCTGTGATCGACTGCAACACTCTTGAACGATAAGAATGATTTCAGTATTAGACTTTCTGTGATAGAGAATACCACTCAATAGAAGAAGCGTAAACAATGAAAATAGAGAAATTCACAAAGAGTGATTTGAATGTCATATCACACACTATTTTACGATGGCATATTTAAGAAACATTTTCACCTTTTTTGCACTGTTCTATGCAAGGAGTTCAATTGTTCGGGAAGCTACAAAATTGAACACATTATAGTAAATATTTCGTAATTATTGGTCGGTTTTAACCAAGAAGCAAATGTTTAAAAACCTTTAAAATGTATGGATACTCATTTCTGTGTTGCTGAACATCTTAACATTTGGAATGAAAGCAACCATCAACGCAAAATAATTTCGTCGTATTACGATTATCCCGGATTATTCTAGATTACCAATTACCTGTCAGTCGGATTACCGAAGTTATTTCCCCTTTGAACGGAATTTTTCCATTATATTTATTATTAGAGATAACTATTTTCACTTTTAGCACACACACACACACATATATATATATATATATATATATATATATATATATATATATATATATATATATATATATATATACACACACACACTTCATTTTGTAACTATTGGCTTTTCCACTGAAATTTTAAATTGGGAGCCATCCGACGCAATATGTTATTTTCTTTCATTACTCCCCATGTTCTTTCTTCATATTTCTATTTCAATTACATGTAGTGAATTGAACATGTGTCAGAAACAGTCTCTAGTGGTTTCTGGAATAAAGAAAAAGGGAGGCGAACAGAAAATTGTAATGCGAGAGATTTATTTACTCTCAATTCTCGGAACGCATTACATTGGTTTCCTTACATGCATACTGTTGGCTATACTGAAATTAATTAGCTACGAAAGAAAATATTTTAAGAATTACATCTACGAGATGAATGCAACAAAGGATATAAAAGCAAATTTTGTTTGAAACATTTATTTCCTCTGTGCCATAGAATTGACTCTCGTAAGACTTAACTACGAAGTCGACACGTTGCTTCGGTTTTCCCTTTAAGAACTTAGCCGTAAGGATATTCTGTATACTCGCTCCCACCAAGACATTTGATTGCAGAGAAGGATACGTTCTTGAAGTGTCATGGCCCCCACCTTGCCGTTAAGATAGTTGTTAACCCTCAGAACCGTGCGAACACTTTTCATAAATACATTTCAAAACTCGCGTTATTTGTTTATTTACAGGAATAAATAGGCATATTACCAAAATTAATAAAAATATTAAGACATTAAAAATTTTTTCTCTGTACTGCAGTCATTTTTTAAAACTCAATCAATCAATAACAATTGTTTTACCTTTAATTTTTTTTCCTTTTTTCCAATTTTTTTTTAATTATAGACATCCGTAGATAAAGAAAACGTCCGATTTTTCCTGCGCATTGCAAGAATTAAACCGCCGTAGATTGAAAATTATTTGCTATAGAGAGTTAAATTGACGTCGTTCTCCTTAGCGTTAAATGGGCATTCCAATGATAGCCATCGTTAGAAGATTTATGCATTATTGAACAATCCAAAACCTTATTTTAAAATACAAAGTCCTCTCCAATTGTTTGAGCAATTATTTGACTAGTAGAATGCAATTTTTAGTGCGATGACAATGG
Organism: Laupala kohalensis; assembly: GCA_002313205.1. Taxonomy (NCBI): domain Eukaryota; kingdom Metazoa; phylum Arthropoda; class Insecta; order Orthoptera; family Trigonidiidae; genus Laupala; species Laupala kohalensis. The sequence continues at coordinate 408,362 of NNCF01128139.1, read as the reverse complement.
GTTTTGGTTTTGGAAGATTTGTTTCAATCATCGCGCAAAAAATTTGAAGATTAATACTTTTTGACATGTAGTTACATCGGTGGAGTCAGCGTGGCTCAGTGGACAGAGCAGGTGTGTTGCTGGCTGGATGGCCGGGGATCGTTCCCCGGTGAGATGGGGATTTTCGTCACGCCTGGACATCTCCAGACTGGCTCCCAGGCCTACTCAGCCTGCTACAAAATGAGTACCAGGATCTATCCTGGGGTCGAACCGGTCGGAGCGAGGTGCTGACCACATCTCCTCCTTCTAGTGCCGGGGTCAAGAATTCGCACGAGCCCAACCCTCCGCGAAGGCCAAAGCCCACAAAGGGCTGTAGTGCCAGATAAAGAAAGAAGCTACATTGGTAATTCTTGTTATTGCAGCAAATAGAATAGATACATTTTATAGATATTTGGGCGAAGATTTTTTTTAGTTTCACATTATGGTATTATGTATATTCCTATTATGTCTATTATGTTTTCCATCTGCCACCGAGCATTGTTCACTTGCAGATTAATAAATTATTATATTATTAAATATAAATTATATACCCAACAAATTAAATTTACGTTTCTTACGGATTAAAGGCAATTATTTTATTTTTAAGAATTTCTGAATGAATTAAAATAAGTTTCTATGGAACCGGGCAATTGTGAAGATGAGTGATAAGATTGTTTTATTGAAGAAATGTATTGTTGTTCACACTGGGTACTTCTTTGAAACCACACTTTCAACATTGTCATTAATTCGGAACCTTTTAATTTAATGTGTCAAGTATTACAAAGTTATTTGGATCACATTCTCTTTATCCTACATTCATCCCGTATAGCCGATATGTGCTTGATCATTTTTAGGCTGACTTCATTTCTTTCTAATAACTTTAGCTTTTGGAGGTTGTAGTATTACGAGGGAAAATTTGAGTTAGATTCCAGCTTGTAGTTTAAATAATTCTTTTACCAGCACAAGTGAAGAAAACTCGCGACTCTTACGTAAGATCTAAGTTTAGTCACCTTGAAGTATGTCTGAGGGAACTAAGGTCTAAAAAGGCTGAGATTTAATTTTGACCTTTAGACCACCTCCGGAAAGAGAAAACAAAATATTTTAAATGACCCATAACTTGTAAATATTTTCTAATAAATAGACTTGTTCTTCTTTGCAGACTACATTTTTCTGACGCCTCCAACGATGTATTTTCCTCTTTGAATTCATTTTACTTCTGATTATTAATAGAAAATTTTGAAAATGCACGTGAAACATGGGTAATATATTATAATAATTGGTTACGGAAATAAGTAGTTTGGAAAATGATCAAGAAATCTTTTGGAAAACCTGCAATGACGTGTATGTTACGCTTACATTAATTTGGGATTTTTGGGATTTATCCGGACGGTCACGAAATTGTCAGTGTTAAAGCCTACGACCTTCTAATAATTCGACTCACGTGAAGGTTACACACTACCTCCAACTCAACAAATAATTAAGACAGCTCTTTCCGCGGGTCACGGGCGACTTACGCCCAATTTTACATCAAACGTTGCGGGACACAACTTTCTGTTATAAATCTATGCTGTCAGAATTCATATTTGACATGGCATGTCCGAAGAGAAATTGAAAATTGTGTTCAAAATTATCCTCTGATACGTTACAATATGAAAACAGTTTATTATGATAATTATTGAAAATAATACTTTTCAAAAATAACGAAATATACTATTTAATTTTGGAGCTTGAACAAATATAAATTTCCTGATGAAATCAAAATATCATGTTACTAATAAATAAATATGACACATTAGTTTAATTCTAGAGGCAACATTTGAGCGAACCCAATCCCTGGTCGACCCGGTAGATCGCAAGTTTATAGAAAATATTCCGCGACAGCGCTGCTCAAGAGATACAACACTTATATTGTAAGGTGAAGTTAAATTGAAGAGTTTTAATTAAAGTTTCGGATCGTGGTGATCGTAAATCTTCGAAAGTGAGGGAGTTTTAGATTCAAGGGACGAAAAAGTATCTCGAGGAAATATTGGAGAATCAAGGGATATTCTGGGATTAAAGCAACAATGGAACTAAGTTTTCGATTCACGTTTTTCAAACCGCATTTCCAACTATAAAGCTATGTTTAACCTAATTAGAATAGAAACCCCTGTGCTCAACTTACTGCATGTCTGATCAGATATACCGTCACCACGAAAAATGTAATGTTTTACTAGGGAAAAAAATAAACACAGTGCGTATGACCTCAAGAAATTAGTGACCGCAGGGGTGATAAAGATGTGTTTTTTTAATAATCTGTACCATACACGCTCCTGATTTCTTTAAATTTAACAAGGAAGAGAAGTTTTCAAAATTATCGATAGAATGGTGGCCCACAATGCGATTCTGGGCTGAGGTTTTCAAATTCATTTCTCGTTGTATTGAATTAACTTAAATATAATATCTAAAATCTTCTTGAACTAGAATTTCACATATGAATTTGAAAATTTTAAATAGAAATTCGGAAAAAGACTTCACAAGAAAGTCTGGCTCGAAATTCGTCCAAAATAATTTAGGTACTATTGTTCCCACAATTGGTTTTCCTGAAATATAAAAGAGGGATATCGCTCTGAGATAAAGTTGTATGACGAGGATTGGACAGATCGCAAATACACGCCACCCCCGCTCCGCCAGCGGACTCCCCGGCGTCCCCGCCACCCTCTCCGCACCGCCCGCCTACCCCGCCACCGAAGGACGGCTCCGCTCTTCCATTGGTCGGCGGTGGCACGGCGCTCGATTCGTGTACGGCGCAAGCGGCAGTGCAGTCGCGCTGGGCTCGCGCTCGGCTGACATCGCAGTGTCCTGGCAGAGCTCCGCGCTCCGCGACGCCTCGTGTGCTCCGACGACCCCGTGCAAGCTCCGCGCCCTGCGGCGCCAGGCGCCTCGAGGCCGCGCCATGCCCGCCCCACGGCCACGGAGCCTCTCGCCCTTGCTGGCTGGAGGATGGCTCGTGTTGCTTCTGGCGCTGTGTGGTGAGTCCCTTCGCTTTTTGTGTCGGAACGAAATTAAAGGGACACAACGATGTGTGAAGAATATTTCCCTGACAGATTTTGTTTTCATTATTCTGCATTAGAATGGTTAAAATGTTCAAAAAGTGATATGTTCGTAATTGAATGATGTGTTATGAATATGTCTGTGTTCTCTTAGTTTTAGGACGAATGGTTTACAGTTTAATAATTTTAGATTTACTTATCGTTCTTGATTTTGATTATTTTGCTCACGAAAATTATTGATGTTGGTTATCATAGATATTTGTAATTTGTCAAATTAATTGACAATAAATGGCATAACCTGTACGTCCACTGCTTCGATGGTTCCTGTTACTTTACACTCAGCGCTCGGAAATATTGTCCATGATCATCGTCATAATTTAGTGACGTCAGAGTGCATCGGGAACATGGAAGCGTGAATGAGCGCGCGTATTCGGACGCGACGCTTGTGAATGAATCGCGCCCACGACTTCGTAAATAATGTCTCCATATCTTTGTGAATTGTTTGTTAAAATGTTTTGGTTTTTTGGGCTTCTTTCACGAATCACCAAATTTGAACCAGTGTTTGATCCCTCGCTTTCTTGCTTGTTTTTATTTCAAATATATTTCAAAGATTGTTCGATTTTAAAGTGAAAGTTTCAAATTATTATGAATTATTTTTTGAGATAGGTAATGGATAAATCTATGCTACCTTTACCTATATTCTGTTGGATTTATGAATAACTATGGCTGTCTAGCATTTTTTATTCTCAAAGAAATTCACGTACTATGAGCTTGTCAAGGACACTGGTCAAGCTCATAAAAATTTATAAAACTTTTAATGATATCTGTTATGTTTATATTTAAAAATATGGTGTATTAAAAATTGCAAATCATTAACTGAACTGTTTCGTCGATCCTTTTTAATTGCTCGCAAAGACAAGTTAAATTTCGTACTTTTCTTTTCTATATTGTATGTGTGATAGTTCCCGTCGATTCCATTCGAAAATATTTATTTATTTATTCATACCAAATAAAATATTAATTTATATACTTGTAATTCCACAGAGGGAAAGAATCCCTGTAATTGGATTGGTTTAACTTACAAACCAGAAATAAACTTTTTAATTAAGATTAGAACCAATCTGCTGTAATCTAATTGAATACAAAAACTAAATAAATTGTTCTTTTTCTCTAAAAAACTTCACTTCGCATGTACTACTAAAATTAATTCTATTTAATGTTATGTTATAAGTATTAATTATCGTTATCTTAGAAGTTATCTCTTATCCAATTTTTCAAGTCTTTCAGGTATTAATTGTTTTTCTTAGTTTATCGAGGACAAACTAAATATTTAGTTTGTTTAGTGTAAAGTGAATATGCTTATCCCACTTAAGATTAAAATGAAAAGCAATCCGTAGCACTGGTCCACTCGCCTCAGCTCGCTATTACCCATAGATACATTGATCTATAGGGAATTAAAATACATTTGAAAACCGTTGTTTCGAGACTTTATCTACACCTTCAAGATGGCTTCATTCAAATTTTAGCCCCGCTAGATCGAATTGATATATAATCGATGATTCTTTGAGGAATGTTTTTCTTCGTCGAATTGTTTCCGTCCTCATGTTCGTGGACACAAACGAAGCGCCGCCGATCCGTCGCTGTCTTTGAATGGCGCCCAATTACGTCCCTCCATGAGCGATCGCCTGTGCGTGGACGCCACTCGTTGATCCAGGTGGGCGCTGGGTGGAGGGCCGGAGCCGATGGAGTGATGGAGTGATGGAGTGGAAGCGCGTTCTGGCCACCTGCCTCACTCTCCTTCTCATCTGGAGCTCGCTCTCGGAGGGGCGGCTACTTCGCAGCTTAAACCGGGATTCATCAATGCGCTTATTAGCTTAGCGTTTTCTAGATGATTACTCGCGAAGCGAAACCACAGATTAGAATCCACTTCAATTCGCGCGGAAGCGGATGACTTTCGACTCCCAACGTGACTCGTCATATCACAGCGCTGTGATTGAAAACTCACGTAATTTTAGACATGACCCATAATAGGTAACACAGGCGCACACACACAAAATAGAAACCCAGAAGGTAGACCCTACTACCCCTATGTATTTTGGGGTGCTAAGGGATAATTGGATAATTAAAATTCTTTTATAGTCATAATCGGTTTCAGCGCCCCAAAATACATAGGGGTAGTAGGGTCTTTCTTGTTTTAATTTTTTTGTGTGCGTATGCCTGTGTAATAGATTCGCACTGTGAAGGGGATGGCAAAGAAACACGGGGGTGAAGTTTTTAAAAAGAATATAAAAAATTCGAACGGAACATTGTAATGGCAATGTTTACATTTTTTTTACAGACAACGTGGTCATGATACCTAAAAAAGTGACACGAGTGTTGAATATTTTTGAGCATAAGGGTAGTGTTTTATTTCTTTATATACCTGCGAAATTTGTAATTAGTTATTTGCGTCTTCAATACAGCTATCGAATTCCAGTGTCCGTTAATATTTAATTTCGAAATTAATCTTTCAAAATAATATTAGATCAGTTGTTGGGCTGGATACCAAATCTGTTGAGTTTGGAATGGTGCCAGATAGAATACTACTTAGCAAGTGTGACAATATACCAAAATCAAAATCTCTATGGTTGAATGGTGTCCGACGTTGCTGATTGTATTGTTTAGTACATAAAAATTCCTAAAATATGACATTGGTAATAACTGATCACAGTTGCATTTAATGTCAAGTTTCTCCACATAGTTCTGATATTAAGAAAATGTATGGATCTGAATATGTAATCGCTTCAAATGCAAAGAAAGTCAAAAACCACATTGTTGTATAATAATGGAGAAAATTATATTTAAAAAATTAATAGAAACATCCAAGGCATACTTGCAGTTTGGGCATTTTCCAGGTACTGCGCCTGTGAAGAGCTAACATGATACCGAATTATCGCAGTACCACCAAAAGTCATTATTCTGAATATAATATTAAGTTCATCTTGACACAACAATTCTCGATCATTTGGAACTACGCCTACACGACAATTTTAGGAACCGCATCCGAAGTTGATTATATACCCTGAATCCGCCTGATTTCAAAAAATAAACTGTCATCTGTGTTAGTGACACGATACAGAATACGAGGTGTATTATTAATTCTTCTCGCGTTTTTTTTTGTTTAGATGTTATTAATTTAGTTTTGCGATTGTGATAAGTAATTCGTTAAGTTCAAACAAGAAAATATCTGTTTAAAAATTGTTAGCTACCTTTTGAGCGTCGGCGTACATGACTTTGTTGTCAGCAAACGTTTTCTTTGTAATCATACCGACATTTCTGTTTGATTTATACGTCGCAGCCCAGTAACAAAGAGAAACATTTATTCTATTAAATGGCTGAAGGTTTTCCATCTCTTTATAAAGTGCCTGGCCTTCGTCGCCAGATAATAACATGGACTGCTTATTTATAATCTGACAACATTTTTAGTCATTTTATAAAGAGATTGACTCTCGACTTTTGAGAATTTTCGGTTTCCCAAAAAGATTTATAACATTCACAGGAATATATTTAGAATAAGGGTAACAATTTTATAATATTAACTTTAGTTTTAAAGGAAAAATCGCATATAAAACACATATAATGATCATACTCCAATTTCAATAAAATGATTTTTTTTCTTATCTTTTAAACAATTCACAACAATTGCTCGTTCTTCCTCTTACCCGTTTCTATTTTCTTTATCTTTCTAAGTTCCAATCGACTGCTTTGCTCCTTTGGACGTTTGACACCCCAGTGCACCTTTTAAGAGTTAATTCGAAATAATATTTGTTTGAAAATGTTGAGAAAAATAATTATTTGAGTCATGAAACAACGGAATGTAAAGGAAGTATTATAGATACAATAGCTTTATGGTACAGATTTTCTAAGTCTTTATTGACAAGAAATTCCATTCTTATGAATTTGTTCACCACCAAGAATTAACCCTATTGCTAAATTATCTGCAGATAAATTAGTGATAGGTATTTATTGTTAGGCTGTAGTTCATTAGCTCACTGTATGTATTTTTTAATTATTAAAATATATTTTTTGGTTCTACAGCCGTAACTTGTGAACCTATGTATAATACTAGAAAATTTTAGTTGCTTGATCCGAACATATTTTCTGCTGCTCTTTTAATATTCTTTGTGCATCATAATGCTCAGCACTATTTTTTTCTAGGGCTCTAATGACCTCGATGTCGGCGAGTCGTAAAGCCCCAATAAAAAATATATGAAAAAATATTTCGTTTTTCTGTTATGAAAATATGACACGTTATTTTACTTCCATAAACTGCAGAACTGGGATCTGAAGAACCACAAATTACAAGGATGGAAAATTATATTTTTTGCATATGTAAGCTCCAGTTATTACTGTTTGACAAACTCTATTGGTAAATAATTTATTTATTTTTCATAGTTTATCGATAAAAACCAGTGCACCATTCAAAGGTTAAAAACGTGCAATTTTTGTAAATTGTTTAATATAGATGAAAAAATTGGTGTATGCTTTGGTATCGTTGGAATAAAGATCTGGATCGTAATTTTTATAAAAAAGGTAATCTGTTTTAACTGATATCATAGCTTTACGATCACGTAAAATATTTGAAATATTTATAAAACTTTTGGTGAAACATTTTTGAAAAAGTGTATTAATTTTATTTTTTTTAATTATAGAGAATGCTACGAGTTCTCTCCAACCCGGATTGTAGTTTTAACGTAGAACATTATAAGAGTTTTTTTCTTGAAGCCAATATTATACAATCGTTTCCTGTATTCTAAACATATTCCAGTAAATGAATAACTCATATTGGGTAGCCGAAAATTCTCTTTTCGATTGTTAGGCGGTCGAGTCAGCCTCTTTGTAAAATGACTGAAAATGTTCAGTCACATGATAAATAAGTAATCCATTTTATTAACTGGTGATGAAGGCCAGGCACTTTATAAAGAGGCCGAAAGTCTTCAGGCATTTAGTAGAATAAATGTTTCATTGATTTTCGGTCGGCTTTGCATAAAGAGGCTGATTTTTCTATCCGACTGCGACGTATATAAAGCTTCTTGATCAAGGACAACTTGGTTTACCTTAATATTTAATTTTGTGGACTAATTTAAAGACATTTTTTTATTTTCTCACGTTTCTTTCATGAGTTATTTTAAAGACTATTTTGAATCCCGAAGGAAATTCAGGATTCGAAAAGAGAACACACTCATGACCTACATCATTTTCTGATTGTGATCCCAATCACGTTTCTAGGAATCAAGCAGATACCGATCTGATTGTTGATGCTCTTTCATGAGTGTGTTCTCCGTGGTTGAGGCGCGTATGGAAGCGTCNGGGGGAGGCGGCCGAAGCTGAAATACGAGGAGCGGTTAGTGCTCGACGAAGCCCGCGTTTGCGTGGCCAGATTAGGTTCATAAGCGGATCGGGACGATGCGCTCGAGACAGCGACGACTGGATTTCACCTTGTGTATTTCAGCAAAATTGGAAGGATACACGTTTCGTCGCGGACGCGCGAGCATTGTTATCGATTCCTTAAGAAGAACAATGACTGACTCTTAAGGATTGAAATGAAAGCCATGATTGTAGGAAATGTACATCTATGGTACATGACGTAACTGCCTCGATTCCCGCGAAACACTACTACGTTGGTCGAGTACGAATCTGCATTATTTTTGTACGCAACTACTGAAACGGTCTATTTAAACTGTTATTATTCACTAGCGCTACGATCATACGCGACAATTCTGTTATGGGCGACTTCGATGGTCAAACACACAAAAAAATCGTAATATTTAAAATTATCGTAATATATAAAAATTAATAGAAATAATATAAAAACATCGCAATCATAATTTTACTTCTTATTCGGGAAATAAATATAAGGGAAATTCACTGATTGTTTTGGTTGTGATCATTTATTTTCAAATGATGAGCTTAATTACCCGTTGGAGTTGTCAAATGGACTTCACCGACTCGTCCCAGTGTTGAGGGCGAAGGTGGAAAGGTCTCTTGTGGACTATTTGAAGACCTGGCCCACTACGTGCATCAAGAATCTTAAAGTATAAATAAAGAAAAAAACTTGATGTGTGTTAATCACCTTCAGGAATCAATATTCTAAATGAAATGGGAAATACCGTTGTCAGAGGCATTGCTGCTTAATTTCCTGATTAAAAAAATGAAATATTAAAAGTGAAAAATCATTTTACAGGGTTAGGGGTGCACAAAGTGTTGAAAAGTGTTCTTTTTATAAATTTTGGAGTTGTGTACCGAAATACTTAATTTTTAGAAGAAAAATCTTTAGATGGGAAAGTTACACGGATTCACTCCATGCGCCTGTGAAGGATTTAAATAGTTCGAATATGAACTGTCCCCTATGGAAGCCATGCTTCATTAAATTTGGATACTCAAAACACTGGATATTATTCTCTGCGAGTAGTACTGACATAAAAAAATGTTAATTTCCTATTTTCAATTACCACATGAGGACTGCGTTTGTTAATTCTCGACAAATCATTATTATTATTTGCAGTTAATTTTAATAATTTTCATTTAAATTCCTTTTTTAAATTTATTACATGGGAATAAAAGATTTCAATTTTCATATTTTAAAGCCAATAAAAGGGGTGAAATATTCGTCGAGGTGTAACTAGTGTAGCCATAACCTCACTCCTTTCCGCAGTTTCCTCCATTTTCTTCAAACTACAACTTCGTGAAAATACAAAGATTTTTTCCTTTCCCTTCCGTGAAGAAGATTAACTCTTTCCAGTCAACTCGTAGTACACTCCTTTTGGTCCCTAATATATAATCAATTGTATAACGTATAATAAATATGAGATATTATCTTCGACAATTATGGATCTTGAACAATGGAGATGACTCGATTCCTTTCAATAACGCCTACTGTCATGTTTGAAGTTATTGTTGCAAATTTGTTCATAAGGCTATGGCGATTTACTTAAATTCATATTTATAAAGATTTTCTTTTGCTGTGTTTTTTTCGGAACATTCTAGGACCGATAGTCTTCGAGAATCGAAAGCAGTAGTATTCCGATTGTTCGACGATTCTTGTAATTTCGAAACTTTTGTCAGGGAGTTGGAACTCGGAGAAGAAGTTTTGAGAGCGAAGAAAACAGACGAAGGAGCTGACAATGGAAGCTCTGTTGAAAGGAACTGTGACTTTTTCCCACTAATGAAAATGTTCTTTTCCGTTCGGACCTTCCTACGAGTACTGCACTCGTCAGTATATCGCGCGCTGCAAACACTGATTTCTGCATAGCGACAACATTGAGAACAGATTTTTGCCAATAAGAATTGATGAATTATTTTTAACATACAGTAATTACTATACTTAACAATTCTCAAATATAGTAAATAAATAAACTTTATTGTCAAAAAATAAGTTAGAAAATGCGTATGACCACTTGGAGGATAATAAACTAATTTACTCCCCAGAAGCAAGCAAGGGACCATCCCATCAATTCCAATCAAGGGCCCTAAGGCAGAGGCAGATTCAACATTTCAACATACTACTAACGATTAAAATAGTTCGACAAGTGTTATAGTATCAACATAATACCTTCAAATATTGTATTTAATAAAACACAAAAAAGTCATTTCACAAGTACGTATTATTATCAAGCTATAAATCATTCGTATAGTATTGTTGATAATTCGTAACTATTAAATAACACGAAATTCGCAATTAATTATTTCAATAGATGCCGCCCCTAGGCGAGAGCCTAACGAGTCTTTTTTTTCTTTTAATCCGCCTCTACCCGAAGGGAAACCAGAGAAAGTAGTAACTGGTTTACTTATTCTTCCTTATCAGATGTGTTTACGAATAAAGTACTCACATACTGACTTAATAATATCAATGGTGAAGTGCGTGAACATTACGAATTTTCATTAAAACTGAACTTTCATGGTTTTACTAGTTTATTCTCTTTTTGATATTTTTCTTGTCAATGGAAAACACCCGAAGAAAAATCTATATTTTTGTATTCCATTTTCTCCTCAATTTCACCTGTCTCTATGAGATATCTAGAGTGATTCCACGTACGTTTGGGAGTGTCCTTAACATTATTTTGTAACAATAATTATCTTTTAAAGAATTCGGTTGAATAATTTGAAATTCGAATTTGTGATCATTTTATCTCTCTATATGTATCTTCTTCATTCTTGGCACAGCATAGAACTGTGAACTTAATTACTCCAACATTAATAAGACGAAGTGAACGGAAAAGATAATTCTGCAAAATATGAACCATGGACAAAACGCGCGAATTAGTGATCGAAACCCTCGAGCACGATGGAATTGTTGGTTATTGCTTTATTATTGTTATTATGCCTCGCTTTTCATCCTCAGGAGTGATAAGGAATAAGCAACATTTCACATTAGTCACCTCCGGTGGCTACGATGCTTGCGTGCTCGCTCACCATCAAGTCACTCCGGGTTCAATTCCCGGTGGGGCCAGAAAAAATTGAAGCTTTTCACGTTAATGTCCCAGTTCATATAGCTGTGACTACTGAAAAGCAAATCTTCCTTCCTTTATCCAGCTCCTCCTAGTATCAATAACTCTATTACTAACCCCTCAACGTGGGCCAAGTTATTGGTAAACCCAGCTAACCGGTCCACCTACTAACAATGACCTACCACCCAACTCCTAACTCCTATCGCTCCGTGTAGATACGCTTCAATAGCACGCTACATTTCCCATTTACAAATAACACAATAAAAAAAAACCCAGTAAGGATTCTCACAAGAGGAGGAAAGATAACTCAAATTCTCTTTCGTTACCTCCAGGGAATATCGTAAAAAGGACTTCCATACCTTTATCAGTTGGACAAAAGGAAATCCTCGAGTTTGGTGAGAAAGGTTTAGAATCGGGACGTTTTTCAAAAAATCTTTTGTCTATTTGAAAATACATCTACTGACAACTGTTATCATTTACCCTATTAATTAAAAGTCCTTTGTAACAAACCGAAGGAATAGCCAACTATTAGGTATTCTGGTTTAATGTACGTCTCAGTGGTATTGTTGTCACACCGATCTCATCTCTCACCAACTGACTAACCAAGAGTGAGAGAGAAAATCCGACCCTTTTCGAATGGTACCGGCACCTCACATGTAAAGTAGACGAATATTTTAGCGGGTTGCACACGTTCGTCCGATCAAAAGACAAATACATACTAGAATTGCAAAACCATTCCTCATTCTTTCTCATACCCGTTTCTCAGTTTCGATATACAGTGCCAAATAAAACATAAAATAGACTCAATCGTTTTGTCAGGATCACTGATACAATGGAGCATAAAACTAGACGAGTAAATATTCCCCCGTCCATCGTACGCAGTTTCAAAAGCAGCGAAATATTGCGAATTCCAAGGGTCACATCTGTAATGAAGAAGCGACCGAATATTTTCATAATAACAATACTGTCTTTCTATATTTTATACAATAACCTATCTCGTGTGCTCTAAGCGAATATGTAATACTTTTCCTATTTGGTATTTTGATTTTAGATAAATTTGTTGAAGTTAATATTCAAGAAATTCTGTTATACATCGAACACATTAGAACCGACAGCGGTGGTGTAGTGGTTGCGTCATCGTTTCCTCGATTCCGCTGAGCGGAGCGTGGGTTCGAACCCTGTTCGGTCGAACTAGGTGAGGTTTTCAACTGGGGTTTCCCTCACTTACTCCAGACAAATATCGGTTCGGTACCATAAGTTCCCCAGCAACCAAACATCTCTCCTTCCCAATTTCCTTATCCAAGTCCAACAGTTAGGTAGAAGAACCACAGTGCCTCATGACCTGAACCTCCTTTTGCCAAAAGGCATAAAATAAATAAAAATTGTAGAACATGTTTTCTCAAGTATTGCAGATTGCAATTAATAGGAAGGATTGTAGTTTACTATTAAGAGCGTATCTAAGTGGAACGGATTGGGAGGGGTGAAGGGAGGACCTACGAGACGTCGTCAAAAAGTAAGAAAAGAGTTAAAGTTTTAAATTTAGTTGGGTGTTTTTTTTCTTCTCCGACTTCGTCAAAATCCATTTTCTACCTGCATTTAAAAAATACAGTTTTGCTTATTCCCTTTCTATCATATAAACTACCCCCTTACCTTTCATCCGGATCGGTTCTGTTGTTTAGTCGAGAAAAGGTAGCACAGACACTTACGCATTTATACATTAGTATGGATTTATTATTGACAACTGACTTCCAAACCTACTGTATTCCTTGTTCAATAACGAAAAAGAGATTCGCTCCTACTTCATCGGTCAGAAATAAATTTCAGCTTTTTCTCATCATCATCACTTTTTCACCCGCTACTCTACAAAATAACTCGGAAACCTGCATTTAAACGAAAAACTAACCTAACTGGAGAAAAATTGTATTGAACAATATATGGGTTAATTTTCAATTTAAACGTGTAAAGAAATCTCCACAATGATTTTCATTAATTCAGTTCCCCTTTTGGAAGGATTGGATTAACGCGAAGAAAAAATTTGTTTTGTTACCGAGTCCTGAATTGAAGGAAAGTTGAACTTCCTTTTGTGTCGAGTACGAATTACCTCCACAGCAACCTTCCCCCTCCACACACTTGTCTTTCGAAGCACTCCCAATCATATAATTGAATCGGAACTACCGTCTCCAATGTTCGTTGCGAGAGTATTTGGCGCGTCCAAAGTCAGTCGATTTGTTCCGCGCGTGCAAATAAATCAAGCGGATTGAAAACCCACTTAACTCGTGACGCTAGGGGTGACAATCGCCTGCCATCCTCATAAATTAGGTTGGAACACTTTTTGTATGGCAGCGTCGGCGCTCGCGTGCTTTTATTGTTATAGCGGATCCAGTAATAAGTTAATGTAGTTTATTTTTCGTTAATGAAGTAATTTATTAAATTAGACCCAACAGCCTTATGCGCCGGTTATCCGGAGGGGAAAACGATGATTCTGTCTCTCGCACATCGTCTTAGGTGGGGGAACTCGATTCCCCTCAGTGTCTGCTGACTGCCACTCACAAGTCGTCGCACAGTAACACCTTCCCCCCACCAAGCGGATGTGCGAGCGAGAGGGCGACATCTCTCAGTGTGTTATGTCTCATGTTATCAAGGACAAATCTGCTGCAGAGACGGTTACCTCTATTTATATTTATGATAAAATCATGTCTATTTCCGGAAACGAAGTAACACCCGTCGTCTGGTTGAAAGTGAAGTTTCGAATTTCTCATAGCTTCTTTGGCTTCGGTGGGCTGATTTACGAATTTCACTTTGGTTGAAAAATGAAGAAATTTTGAAGAAAATGACTCTTTATAAAATCTACCCAGAACTTATGCATTTAAGTGTTTTTCGCGTGTAAATGTATTGCCCGACAGAGCGCTTTGAAGATTTTCTACAGCAAAAAGTAGGTTTTTTTGCCTCAAATCTTTTGTAGAGTTTAGGCTTCTTTTGTGTTTCAGGAGCGTTCATGGGGAGTTTTAATTTTGCTACCTCTAAAAAACTTCAGTAAGTATGAAAGAATGTAAAAAATATTTTAAAACCATCCCTTATTCTATAATTTTGATTGTTTTACAAATTACATTCATTTCACAGAAATCTTCTATTTTGAACAATAAACAAGGTTATAGTCCCTACGAACTATCTACGTAACTTTTCTTCTCCAGCACGTTCCCTAAACGTTTTGTAGGCATTCTGATTTTTCCTCATAATCTTTGTTTCTTTTATTTTTGAGGTACGGATTACTTACTTCAACTTTGCGCACTCATGATGTTTCGGAAAATACGAAAAGAAAACCCCAAAAAATACTAACAATTATTGCCGTTTTCTAGTATTTTGCTTACGACGTGAACTACTCTCCTTGAAGAAATACCGTTTCCGAAAATGAGATAACCAAAATTCTTACAACTTTTTCGTTTGTGCAACTTTGAGGAATAAATTTTCAGGTGAATAGAGTACCCTTAAGAATGTGTTGAATGAACACTTTAGTAGCGGCGATTGGGAATCAAAAGTGGGGGGAGTCAAAACAAATATTGACAATTTTCATTTCTGCATATTTCCACTTCTGCAAGTACTATTTAAATACTGAAATAAATCAAAGTGAAGACAATTGGTAACTACCACATCCGGGATGGTGTAATTTTCTTTATAATTCTCGGTTTTAGATGGTTAAAATAAAATTTTTATCTTTCCTTAAAAAAGTGGGGGTGGCTGCCCCCCCCTCCCGCACGCGCCCCCCCCTAAACGCCGCCACTGTACTTTAGCAATTCTCTGGAAGGTTTGGAAAGTCTTGAAAGTTTTCTCCTTCTCGTTTTTGAGGTGAATTTTAACTTCGCTATCCCAAAAAATTAAGGAAATGTGAAAAAACACTCCGAAATAACAAACAATAGGTTTGCATTGAATCAGCATGGATGGGGAGGTTTGAATTTCAATTTGTATTAAAAGTTGAACGCAAGTTCTTTTACGAAGAAATCGTCTAGGCCATAGTATTGTTTATGCATCAAATTACTTTTCAGTATTTTATAAATAGAAATACTAAAACCGCATTCTTTCCCTTGAGTAATGTTTAAATACATTGTTGTGACCAAGAATTTTGTACAATTTTACTGTCAAGGCTGTAGTCAGAATTTTTTTTTCTTGGCAACAATATTTCCTTCAAAGCATAGATTTGATTAAGTAAGCTTTGATAGCAACGATTTTCCATAGCCTAAGTCAGTTTTTAATCTAGATAAGAGTCACGATTATCTATTTAAAGTAGAAAACCGCAGAAGTAATTTATTGGCCCCAATTGGGGGTGCGTACTCCACCGTGTATCTGATCAATATCGGTTACTACATTGGCTCAAAAAGTCTCAAACTTCGACAAATAAGTTCGAACCTACAGTTAGCAATTTGCAGAAAGATGGCGAAACGGACCAAATTTGCTTGAAGCCGCTGAAACTAACTAATGTACTTTGTCATGCGCAAGTAAAGTGCTTTCTGAATTTTTCCTCTACCATTAGACAGAGTATTTCTGAAATAATATTCTTCAAGGTAGGTCATGGTTAGAGATGTATTTGAAAATAAATAATATATTGCCAAAAAAAGCAATTGAGGTACTTCTTTTGACCGCATGGAGGATAAAATATGTGCGCTAATTTACTCTCCGGAAGCAAGCTAAGGACCACTGGATCAATTCCGATCGAAGTGTCCCGAAGAATACTGGAGAAAATTTCAGGCCGCGCTGGGACTACATGATCAAGTACAGAAAATAGAGTATCGGTAGAAAATACTAATTGTAGAAGTTTATTGTCCTCGACGTGGTAATACGCAGGTTGTAACTGTGATTTGAAATTAAATTATTTTTTAAATATAATAAATTATATGAGTATATAAACGAGTGTTCATTTTTTGTACATTAATGTTTAAATTTTGACGATTCCATTGTGAATTATTTTTAATCTCATTATTGTTGTTATTATAGAAATGTCTATTAAAACGGCTATTGAGTCGAGTTCTGAATTACATTTTAAGATATGAGGGTAAGGAAAACTGAAAATAACGTGCCAGTTCTTTTGGAAACGAGTATACTTCGGTTAAACTCCGTGGAATAGCGGAATATTGGTTTTGGTCTTTGCCAAAATATATCGCTCCGTCCCCGGTTTGTTCTTGTGACTGCAAACCCGAGGGAGCGAGTTGGCCTTTGATCTTCCACTGTCGGTCAGGTATTGGTTAAGTCGTGATTCCGGACGGAATCTGTTTCTAGGGTTACGGGCATCTCTTTGTTCGAAATCGCTCTGTTGATAGATCCGATGACATGGAGGCAGGTGTTCCGAGCACCGCTTCATGGTGACAGAGTTTTGCTTACAAAGCAGGCGACGTTGGCTGTAGTCGGGGGCGGATCCTGGATTTGATTTTGGGAGGGGCACAAAAAGAGTTATTAGAGTGTGTGCTTCCGTTCACCAACATTTTTTCAAAAATTAACGTCTTGGGTCTGCAATTTAAGATATTCCTATAAAAACACATTAACTTAAATTGCAGTTTTAATTTTTAAAAACCCTGAACAAATTAAGTTTTTGAAATATTTCGTTTTTTTGCCAAATTTTTACATAGGACATTCCTGCTAACGAGTCTATTCACTACTTTAGATTTACTCAATATAATTTCAACGGTAATTCACATGACATTCAAACGGCGTTCCATCTAAAACTATAAATGTATGAAATTATAAAAGTTCAGTGGTATTTAATGCGAGGACGAAAGTGGTAATATTAAAATACAATGTTGGATATAAATTAAAGTACATTTTTTACGAAATGCGTGAGCAGAGTAAGATATAGCGAAATATCGCAATTTTATGCTCATGTTCCCTTGTAGGAGTGGAAATCTTAAGAAGTAAAAGAAGTCGTCATTATAGGAAATATATAATATCCTGGATATATACCAATAATGAGACCCCAAATTTATTTGTAAGTACTTTTTTCAGATTATGACACCCATGCACTGAAGCACGCTGAATGCTCACCCATTTGGTGACACAATTTTTGGATAACGAAACTTATTGGTGGTGATGCGGATAGGGAGCCACAACGCGTAAAATTCACACAAAATCGTAGTGAAGTTTTATTTATTCCATTTTGTATTTGTCTTTATGAATAAAATAGCGTGAAGGTCATCGATAATTATTCACTGAGATTAATTTGGTTTCTGTGTGCTTCCATCATCGGTGAAACGAGCCGTCCCTTACGATTGTCCGAAGGAATCGTAAGACTGATGGAGTTGACCCGTTTTACGTATCATCAGCGCTGCAATCTGTCCATCAGAGATGAATTTCATAGTAAATAAATAAATAAATTTATTGTCAAAAAACAGTACAAACTGCGTATGACCACGTGGAGGGGAAAAAAACTAATTTACTCTCCGGAAGCAAGCAAGGGACCATCCCATCAATTCCGATCAAGGGCCCTAAGGCAGAGGCGGATTCAAAAATTTCAGCAAAAGTTCCTAGATAAGATAAAAAGTTAGCTGCGAGTTATAATACATATATAATGTCAATATGTTTGTAATTTAACGCAAATATGTTTGTAAATTTACATGTACAAGTTATTATCGAACTATAGATTATTCTGAGTATAGTGTTTAAAAATCATAAGAGTTGAAAAAACACTAAATTCACGATTTATTGTTACAATAAACACGCCCCTAGACAAAGCCTAGAGAACCTGTATAAGAAATCCGCCTCTACCCGAAGGAAAAACGGAGAAAAACCCGGGCCAGGATGGGGCTACAGAATTAATGTACACAACCGTGCCAAAGTTGAGTACACATAAAACTAAATTAATATGAGCCATACGGCAACACAATCATGCAAGAAAATAGTTTTTGAAATTGTTATAAGTTATTTAAAAAGTGCTACAGCAATGGCGTGATAAAGTACAAGACGAATTTAACTTTTATTAAAATCAATAAATTCTTTTACAGTGTAGAAGCACTGGTGCAGGAGGTAGTTTTTAACCGCGGATTTGAAGATATTCAATTTCATAATGTCTTTTATATTCTTGGGCAGGGAATTATATAGAACGATTCCCGAATGATAAGGTCCTTTTTGGCAAAGAGTGGTTGACACTCTAGGGCGATGAATATTACTACTATTGCGTGTATAGTGTTCGTGAACGAGACTGTTTCGTATAAAGAAAGGGTGGCACTTCAGTAATTCGGTCTTAACAAACACGACTGTTTCATAAATATAAATGCAGGGAAGTGTTAAGATATTTAATTCCTTGAATAAAGGTTTACAAGAGTTTCGGGGGTGAGATTTACAAATTATCCGAACTATCCTCTTCTGAATTCTGAAAGTTTGAATACTCTGACCGGAATTACCCCAGAAGGTAATGCCGTAACGTAAATGGGAGTAAACGTTTGCAAAATATACGCAACGGGAAATACGTGGACTAACTGCGTTAACTAAGATTCGGAATGCGTAACACAATTTGCTTAATTGGGAATTAAGATTGTCAATGTGACAATTCCATTTGAGGTTGTCTTGAATATGGAGACCTAAGAATTTTGTATTTGTAACAGTTTTTAATTGTGTTCCGTTTAAAGAAAGAGAAACCTGGGGTAAAGATTTTGTGATACTATTGTGAAATGACATAGACACTGTTTTGTCAGTGTTTACAATGAGACGATTTGCATGGAACCAAGTCGAAAGGTTAGACAAAACTTTTTGAGCATTGGCGTGTTTACATAGTAAATTAGTGTCATCAGCAAAAAGAACCATTTTGCAATCTGATGTGGATGATGACATGTCGTTCACATACAATAAAAAGAGTATAGGGCCGAGAATTGATCCTTGGGGTACTCCGCAAGTAAGTGGCTTTGTTTCTGAAAGACAACGCTCAAGTATTTTATTTTTAGTATAGGATATTTCTACTTGTTGATATCTATCTTTTAAATAAGAAGTTAGCCATTGATGTGGAAGTCCACGAATGCCTAAAGAATGCAATTTGGTAAGGAGAATTCCGTGATCGATGACATCGAATGCTTTGGATAAGTCAAGAAAAACACCCTGAGGATTTTCTCCACTGTCTAGAGATGTGGTAACATCGTTTAAGAAGGAAAATATGGCGCTTGTAGTGGAAAAGGATTTCCTAAAACCGTGTTGATCGTCAGAGAGAATGTTATATTTTGATAAAAAATCTAGAAGACGCTTATAGAACAATTTTTCTAGGATTTTTGAGAAAGTGGGTAGTAGAGATATTGGTCGGTAATTTCCAATATTAAGTTTGTTTCCTTTCTTGTGTAAAGGTTTCACTTTAGCTCTCTTAAATATATTGGGAAACACCCCTTCCGATAAAGAACTATTAAAAATATTTACGAGTGGATTTAATATAGCGTGGGACGAAGATTTAACAATAAACTCAGGTATATCATCTATGCCTCGTGAAAATTTGTTTTTTAAGGAGCTGATGATTCCCATGACTTCACTGGCGTTAGTTTCGGAAGTGAACATAGAATTGGGTATGTGGGTGGTAATAATTGGAGGACATTGATTTGGATATATTGAGTTCGTTATTTTACCAACTTCTGAGAAGTGAGAATTAAACAAACTTGCGATGTCCTGAGGATTTGACACGATCTTGCCATCGTTTAGTAAAGAAACATTTTCTTCGCGATTTTCAGAAGTTGACGTGTAATTGTTAACAATATTCCACATGGCTTTCATCCGGTTGTTCGATTTTAGTATATGCCTGTCGTTTTCCATAACTTTAGCTGCATAGACTACTTTTCGGAGAATAGTCTTATATTTACGAAAATAATTATGGAATTCGGGTGGCTGGTTATAGCGTTTTGAAAGATAATATAAACGGCGTTTGTTTTTTGAAGAAATTCTTATCCCTAGGGTGATCCATCTATTGTATTTTTTTGTGTTAATTAACTTGCGTTTTATGGGAAAACTAGAGTTGTAATGTTTTAGGAATGTTGAGATAAATACATTGAATTTGTCGTCGGTGTTTTGGCAATTGTAAACATCTTTCCATGTTTCTTCACGCAAATAATTTACGAATATGGATTTATTTATGTCATTAAACTCTCTTGTAAATTTGTAAAGGATTTTAAGCGGTTTTAGTGTATTATTAATAGTCAATACTTGAGCAAGGTGATCACTGTATCCGGCGATAAACACTTCAGAGAGATACGAGATTCCATTGTTGACTATAATTTGATCTAGCAATGTTTGAGATGAGCCGGAGAGGCGAGTGGGGTCATTTATCGTAGTAATAAGGTTGAAGGAGTCGATAAGATTCTTGAATCGATTAACTGGTGAATGTGCAGAGTCGGATGTACTCAAGAAATCGATATTGAAATCACCACATATAACGATAGATTTAGTAGATTTATGTGCGATATGTTCTAAAACATTTTCGAAGTTCCGAAAAAATATGTCAAGATCTGATTGAGGAGGTCTATAAATACACAAAACAACAATACCGGTGTCGGTCAGTTCAACTGCAGAAATTTCGAACACACTATCTACGCAGAAGTTCTCGTAGCCTGTCAGTGGAGAAGATAAAATATCATTACGAACGTAGATACACGTACCTCCGTGGGGATTTTTGCCTTTAAAATTTTGCCGACAGTAAGAACTTGCTAAATAATAATTAGAAATAGCAGTATCGTTGATGTTGTTAGTTGAAAGCCAATGCTCTGTGAGGCATAGCAAATCGAATCGATTTTCGTGTACCAGAATTTCAATGTCTGTCAATTTGTTTGAAAGGGATTGGACATTATGATGAAATATAATTATTTTATTTTCGCAAAGAGTTTGTGACTCACGAGAAATGGAATCGACGTTAGATTGTGGAGAGGAATTTGAAATTGGTACAGCTTCTAGTTCCGGATGAAGCCCGCACACAGCACCTGAACGCGATTGTCACCTTCGAGTACCACATCGCACTCCTGAGCGCAAGTTGTAACGGTGTATGGGGGCGACAGGAGGAATAGATGTTGACGTGGGAGATGAGGAAGCAGTAGGTGAAAGAACGGGGACAGGAGAAGAAATGGGTGTGGAGATAGGAAGAGGAAATGGTGATGAGGTAGGAGCAGAGGGAGGTGGAGGAGATGAGGTAGAAGTAGAGGGAGGTGGAGGAGGAGATGAGGTACGTGCAGGAGGAGGTAATGGAGGAGGTGGATGATGTGAGGTCAGATGTGAAGCTAGGAGAGAACCGAAGTGCTGTTTCCCAGACGGTTTCAGGTGTAAACCGTGCTGGGTAAAGTCCTTGGCAGTCAGGTGTGGTTGCAAATCAAAAAATGTGATTTTTGTGTCTGCCAGGTGATGTTTTAGGGATATGTTTGCCAGGTTACGCGCTCATTTGCACAATGAGATGGTTCGCCGTGACACTTGAGTTAGTCCCATTGGGATATGACACCTCAATTAAAAGGCCATGTTTTCCGTAATGATGATGTCAATACCGCTATTCATCACTAGTGCCGGGTAGGACGCTCCAAGTACATATAGTTTGGGTATAGGGGTTTAATGAATGGAATATTGTTCTGATATGAAATATGATCCAAGTGATCATCCACGACATACACTCTGCGCGCAAATTAAAAAACTTTAAAAACATAGTTCTTTTATTATGCCTTACGTGTACTTTCGTCCAAAGCATAGGAAGTGTCTCAATTCCACCCCCCGTCCCTCCTTCCTGCGATAGTAAGGCAGGATAATTTACTAGCTTCAACTTTTACTTATGAGTTATAACATCTTTGCATCTATTAGGGTGGGTAATTTACTTTGTGAAAATTACATTTGTATTGCTATTTAAAATTGGTTTTGAATCTTTGAGATTCTTATTAAAATAATATGATGTAGAGGTCAAAAATAACTTGCTTTTAAATTCAATATGAATGTAGATATTCTCCGATTTGAAATATTGAGACGGCGTAAGAACACTGAACATAATTTCTTCGCTAAGAATAGAATGAAACTTCTATAGGACGTTGCCGATCCCCTTGAAAACGCAATGCCTAGAGTGAAATGAAAATTTGAATTGGTACTTTCCTACTACTCAAAGAAATAAATAAGAAAACAAGAAAAACTTACACTAAGAAATAAAATCAGTCACTTACTGCGTCATTGCAACCACTGTAATAGAGCGACAATCTCAAAAACGTGAAATTTAGCCATCATAAACGAAAATTCGTGGAATTGCATTCATCTAGTTTTAAGAAAAGATTATGGTATTCAAATAAGAGGGACAATTGTTAAGTTTTATTTCCTGGATATGTGAGAATTGTGTAAATTTATGGATTTCGATCACTATTTTTCCTCCTTTACACAATTTAGTCTGCAGTAGGCAGATATGGATTTTAAAAAAATTCTTTTCCCACTAATGCACTTTTATTATTGCATTCTAAAAAATGTCACTTTAATTCCAATAAAATATTTTATTTTAAAGCTTATAATTTTTCTTGAAGTAAACAGTAGAGTAAATCCAGCAGTTCTTTCAACAGCCCTCCCCCCCACCACCAATTACCATTTTCCCAAACCCTATAACCCCATAAAATGCGTATTTTCTCTATCTGAAGATGACGTTTCATGAGAACGAGAACAAACAATCAGACTTCCCGATTCAAACGATTGATTTTTAATTTCCCTGATATTTTGCCAGTGTTGCATTTGAATTTCTAACAGCGCGCTTTTGCACCGTTGCGTTTCATGAAGTTCGAGATATTAAATAATTCCCTGGAGTCAATGTCATTTGTTTGGCGAAAGCTGAGCGGGAAAACTCTCCGTTTCCTTATTTTATTGCGTTTCCCTCCGGATGCAGAGCAGCTAATCCTATACTCGAAAACATGTTTATGTGCTTCGAGAAGGTTAACTTAAGAAAAAATGTCATGAACGGAAATGTTTATTAGTTTTTTGTATATTAGTCGCAGTAAATTACTTTGATGTCCTCAACGTGGTCTTAGGCAATTCGTAACAGCTCCCTTGACAAATTATTTATTTATTTATTTATTTATTTATTGTGAGTCTAATTGGCTTGATGTTGGTACGGCGCTTGGGCACAGTGTAGTCAAAACTTTTACTTCGCCATCGTCTAGAAGAGTAATGATATTCGTACCTCGAGTTATGTTGGCAGGACATCCGAATTTGTGAAAACTTAAATCTATCGCCAATATCGGCCATCAATTCAATTCACTTGCTCTTATGGCGGTATTCTTTTCTTTCTGCATCGAGCGTCTGGAACGAATATTAACTTGCCTTTGTTTGTTGTGTTATCAAATTGTATATCTTAACAGCAAATAGTGGCCTTTGTGACTAATATGAAAATTTATTTGGATATAACTTGAGTTCGTAGAAGTTGGCAATTCGTGTTAGGCAAGTATATTGCAGAATTTTTAGCAAAGTTACATTACTTTGAGTATAGCACCTTTCAAGACAAGGCTCGCAACTGAGACCGTAAACTGAAAGGACCACCTTCCGGACTGCAATGAAACGGAAACTGTCAGCTCGACTGAAGCTGAGAACTGAAATAACCGCGTGAAAGAGTTGTAATGCGTATCTTCTCTGGGTGAATGAGAAACAGCTGAAGAGCGTTCTAGCGACACCCTTCTCCTGCTCCCCATTTTCCCTACTCCTCCTTTCACTTGTTGCGGTCGCAGCGGTGACTACACACCACCACGAACATGAGACGTTTTCGGACATTCAAACAGCGTAATCAAATATGCCCATGATTAATCATGAGTCCCAGGGGTGGTCATTTCTGAAAAGATGCAGACTGCGATGGTTCCCCAGATAACAAGCGAAACACTCGGAGTACTTGGATAGCCCACGCCCAGTCGGGGACCTACTCAAAGTCTGTCCGCACCCGAGGTGCAACACATAATCAGAGCTGGAAGTGCCATGTGATCCCCGGTCGAGTTGCTGAGAGAAGAACTGTGGTTATTTCCTAATAATTTGTCTGCTAACATTAAAATTTTTAATAATTTTCATTTAATAATTCCATTTTTCTGATATCCATAGACTGAATCTCATAGCAATTAAACTTTTGGTCAGACCTTACGCGATTACTTTAAAACTGTGAAGATGAAACGGGTAATATTTAGTTTTTACGGAGAACACATTTTATGACTGCAAAACATTCGATGAGCAATGTTACCAGAAGAAAAATTTCCCATCTTTGTCCGTTAGATCTAATTTTGAACTTTCCATAATGTATTTAAATGTAGGTAGCAAATTCGCAAATGTGTTACCTTTTATTTCTCGTTGGCTTAGAAATGTTCATGCATTTTACAGAAGTACTCCGTCTCATAAACGTCCTTCTACCTGCGGAACACAGGAGGAGTACTTGTTTGCACCGAGTGCTCGTGGTTTCCATCGTGCCGTAGTTTTTAAAACTTATTATCCACATACGACGCGTAGCGAAGTTTCAACGTTATTTCATGCGTACTGCGCATAGTGCGGTACGCGATGGCACGAGAAATGCTATGTTGAAAGAAAATCTTCAATGGACACTTCACATGTAATCCATTAACTCATTATGTTGCCTCTGCTAGGGGATGTACTGTGAATGTTTGATAACACGGAGCTGAATGCTGAGCGAGAATCAGGTGCAGGTAATAGCATTTCTCAAGACGCAGGGAGCTGTCCTTGAACCGCTGCCGCTGGTCGCCGCTTGCACCGTTCTCTGTAGGGCTATCTCAAGGTCAGAAGCCGAGTGTCTGCTGGAGACCACACGCGGCTCGTGGGAATAGGCTCCGTTGACATCTGGACAAGCACCCCCTCCCCCTCCATTTCGAGCAGCGACATTTCAATCGTATACAACAAATCACGTAACTAGAACACTCCAACGTTTTCTTATGGAAATATTGAATAATACGTATGGTCTCATTTTAAATCAGAGGTCCCCAAACGTTTTTTCTTCGTGGTTTTCTTGCCATGTTTTATTGGTTTTGGGTAGAGCCCTTGCTTATCTAATATTGAATTTTTTCAAATTCATCAACTTCAAATGTGTTTTTGACAGCTGGTATAGTGCTACTCACTTTGAGAGATTTAAATTTCTAACTGTAGTGTGAAAAAAAGAAAACGCTCAGCGGGTGTATTTTTAACGATTCGGGAAGAAATTCAGTGAAAGGTCTTTCCCGGTACCCGGAGCCTTGGCAGGTGGATTAGGGTGTTTTATTAACCGGAGCGAAGTCTGGGAGGCACCCCATCCTCTTTTCCTCCCCCACCCCCCACTCCATTTCGTCCGCAGAGCTTGAGAAGTCGACGGGTTGCGCTCGATTCGCGAAGCTGCGCACTTTATCTCCGTCCTTCCTTAGTTTGTCGACGCTCGTACGTTCCGTGCCGTGCCCAAGGTGATGTTCAATGGCTTGAGGATTCCCGACGTGTAACAGGAAGCTATTCCAAATACATTACTACGCCCACGGTCTTTCATTGGACGTTTCAACATTCCAGGTGCTTTGCCGTAACAAATTTCAATTGCACGTGCGTGTTAACATAAATTAATAATAACGGTACACACAAAATAAAATAATTAGTCTGTTCCGAAGAGCAATTCAATGTATCCTCATGTATCTTGAATCGGAATCCGATTCCAGAATTGCTCATTCACCCTCCAGTTTTTTAAATTGCGAAAAATCGCCTTTAAATACGGATTATATTTTTTTTAAAACAACAACAGAAAATATGGTTTTTAACTAATGTATGGAGGGGATGAAGCAATTCTGAATTCGAATTCTGATTTAGCGCCTCAAAATACAAAAGGATACATAAGTCTAGTGTTTGGAACAGACCAATTTTTTTCCTCTTGTCTGTTAGTATTTTAATGCTCATTACTTTTCTAGACTGATTCGTTCTCACATTAGTTTATACACATCATGCGTATTAGAATAGATGACGTTTCAAAACATAATTGGTAATATGAATGATTTGTCTGCGAGCCGCCGTTGTTTAAATTGTATCAGGGTGATGTGGAAACTAAAGGACGACATAATAATCTGTGGATCTAAAAATATCCATCATGCCTAGAAATGGCCAAAATACGTTTTTATTTACAAAATAAAGCACGGTACCTTTCGACAAAAATAAAATGACTCTAATATAAAGAAAAAATGAGAGAAAATATTTATTTGGAGCCTTTTCTACCTGTCCACTAACTGTCCTTTCCACTTAACTCCAAAGTTTGAAGACATGACAAATAAAAATTACTTAGAAATCATTGCGACTGTAAATTAGCTTCATATTTCTGGTGGTGACATTACTCAAGTGAAATTTAATTCAGGTTAGATGATTAATAGAACTATCTCCGTCGTTTCGGACTAACTATTTGTGTTCTTGCCAAGCAACTACGGTATCTGTTATTTCGAAATGTACACTGCACGCGCTCTAGCACTACGTCCGGTTGTTCCGCACTGGAATGAGTGGCAAGACGTTATTTCCTGATGCAGAGCGTCTTCGTGACACTGTCTTCTGGGTTTGGACTCGCTCACGTCGTCGTGGACCCACCGAGGAACCGGGATCGTTTCCCGAGACGACGCTGCGCCGGAGCAAACCGCCGGACGTTCAGCTGAGTGAAATTGGAGGGGAAATGATGCGGAAAGACTAAGTTACGGAGAACGCTGATGAAACTCTACGTCTTATAACAGTTCTCAGCTAACCGTTGGTTTTCAGAGGTTCCCAACGGTGCTCATTGAACTATTCACTTAAATAAAAATAAAAATAGTTAATAATAAAACAAATAATTATAAAAATAATAATCATAAAAAGTATATACATTTTATTTACTGCACTTATTAATTTTCTTTGCCCTGACCGATATTAATTACATGCCAAATAATCGAAAAGAAACCTACGTCATCCTTTAATATTTCTATTTTGAGTTACGGTTCCAGTTCATTGAGAGTGAATAGTAGGGTACAGTATCCGCATTTTAGGGCTTCTATTAGGCTTACGGACCATAACCGCCGCCATATACTATAAATATTTATGAGAAAATAAAGCCCTTCTGAATTGCGAATTGAATAATATAATATACTGTTTTATAACTGTGAACAACTGAAATTAACGCCAAGATTTTACCGCAGACAAAAAAATTATAGGTTTAACTTTTTTAACAGCTTTTGCGACCCCACCGCATAGCACCCCCATGCCCCCTCAACCCACACACACACTTAGATCCGGTCCTAAACGGAGGAATCACAACACGTCATTACCTTGAACTCACAAAACGATTCGGACGTTTGCCCCACTCTACCCTACATCCAAAAAGTAATGTAAAATACGTTTTTTAGAGATCAAATACGTTACATCTAGCTGAATAAGTACAATATATTGATTACACAACTTCATCGGAATTTCTCCGTTAATTCTGAGTCGAACTGCGCATGTTAAGTGGAGTTAAAAACATGGCGCTGTCATTTTGTCCATCCGCTGTACTTTGTTTTGCGTCATTAATAATGTAACTCTCATTAAATATGCTCTCCTGTTTAAAATTTATTTCCGTTGTTTTTCTTTGAGCCATTCGTGAAAGGTGCTTCGAGGTAAAATCGTATCTCCTAGTTGCGATCCCATCGGGGACTATACAGAATGATTCGTCTGTCCTTCAATCAGTTTAACTAAATGTTACCTCAAAAAGTGCTTTCAAGAGTGCTTACGCTTCGGTTCAGCCCGCATCTTATAGAAATCCCCTTTAAAAGTCAGCTTTAACAAATCTGATTCAGTGTTAAACAGAGACCAACCATTGAAATATTGTGATGAATAATATTTGTATACTTGTTTCCTTAAAAACGATATCATTAATAATGATAATAATAAATTTATTGTCAAAAAAGCAGCACAAACTGCATATGACCATGTGGAGAACAATAAACTAATTTACTCTCCGGAAGCAAGCAAGGGACCATCCCATCAATTCCAATCAAGGGCTCTAAGGCAGAGACGGATTGAAAAATTTCTGCAAAAATTCCTTGATAAGATAAAAAGTTAGCTACGAGTTATAATACTACTAGAATATCAATATGTTTGTAATTTAACACAAAAAATTGATTGCACGTGTACGAATTATTATCGAACTATAGATTATTCTGAATATAGTAAATATAGTATATTGAAAGTAAATTGACGCAGAAGTCGTGGGGATGTCCTGTCGGCGTTCATCCAGTTGTCAGGCGTATAGCTGTGCTCATGATTTCTCTCTGCCACAGGTTCTACTAGCAGGCACAAAACACTTGAGCAAGACAAGGTTTAAATAAAACTCAACTCGGGCTGCGAAAAGAGCGATGAAATTTTAGAAAGAAAGGAGTATGACGAATTGTTGAGGACTACTTAAAATATTTTATTTTTCCTTCTCTTTCAAAAAATGATTTAAATATTCGAATAATTTATTTGCGTGGTTTGTGTCAAAAAACTGCTTTGTAGGAATTTTATTCTTTTAGACAGACAAATGTTGCCAATAAAACGTTTTAGGTAATGGAGTAAACTATTTCTTTTCCTCGAAGACTTTTTCGGTAGGCATTCTATTTTTTTCTGTAAATGTAGGTTGAATCAGAGAAAAAATTACTCTAGTGTCACCCTGCTTCTCACACAAAAGAAACAAAGTAAAAGTTTCATTCATGAAATAACATAAAATTTAAATTATTTGGGATATTGCGAAGTTCACATAAAAACCCTAGCAATGAAATGCATCAGCCTATCTTATGGAAAAGAAGTCAGTGTGGCTCAGTGGGTTGAGCTCTGAGTTGCTGACTGGAGGGGTAGAGTTCGATTCCCGGTGTGGTGGGGATTTTTCATCGCACCCCAACTTCCAGACTGACTCCCAGGCCTACTCAGTCTGCTATCAAATAAGTACCGAATCTATCCTGGGGTCAAACCGACCAGAGCAAGATGCTGGCCATATCTCCTCCTCCCCATTGTGCCGGGACTGTGAACACCTTGGGCACCTTTGGAGCCTGTTGCGGGATACTTTGACTTTATCTTATGAAAAATGAAAATGGGAATTCTTATCTCAATGAAGAAACTGTCTGCTGAAAATAAAGCCTACTGCGAACTGAAAACGATAGGTAGTCAGATAGGAGAATGAAGGAAATAACAAAGTCATATCTAGGAATCATCAATTAGTCGTACTGTTCCCGATAGGGATGGGCGATAGCTCACAAGGCAACGATATGATTTTGAACTGAATGAATTTCACTCCTGTGCCTTGGACGAACCTCCTCCTCTCCATTGCATGCATTCTTCTGTTGACATTCTCCTGTTTCACGTGCGTTTTGGCTCGTAGAATCTGTTAAATGACAGCCGAAATGTCTATTATTTGCATCAATGGATATCCCTGAGAGCGAGACACTTTCTTTTTATTTCAGAAACCAGACAGAAATGTCTGCTTCCAGTACCTGTTTGAAAGGAAATGTCTCATTTTTCATGGAACTTCAGCTTTGAAGTGACACAAGTCTCCATACGAGGACAGAAAAATAACTCAACTATATAACCTTCGAATGCTCGCCTTAAGGGGCTTCGGACATTCGGCAAATTTGAATGGCGAGCATCGCTCATCAATTCTCTCCATTGCTTGGCTTCCTTTGATGTGACCAAAAGATCGACATGCTGCGGGTAGGGCGAGCACCGGTATTCGTGATGCGACAAAGAGCAAGCAACCCATCCCGACTATTCGCTATTCGGCGAATGGAATGATGAATATCTGGAGCCGCCTTTACACGAAGACACAGTTGGATGAGTCAGAGGTACTTCAAGAACTTAAAGGTTTTGGGTTCAAATCAGGGGTTATCATAGGAGTGTTGTCCCAATGTGAAACCACCACGGTTTGGTTAACCCGTCATTAAAATCTCCCTACATCACTTCAGTGCATATCTATCTCAATAAGTAGGCATGGAGAAACCGAGACAAGTCAGGTGGTGTTTCCAATCAGGTATCGTCCAGTGAAAGAATTCTCTTTCTTTGACCCGCAAATCCTTTGACGATCCTCCGCAACTCAATTTGATCACAAAGGCGACGATGTTTATCCTCCCCTTCGCACTTTCAATTCCGAAATGTAAAGGCGGGTTCTTCTCCGAGTAACCTTTGGGGATCGAAGCATGTTGCTGCGAAGCGAGCTGGTGAAGGGCAGCAGCTCATCGGCGGCCGGATGGCCGGTGCCCTTGAGACAAGGGCAAGGTAACTGGCGTTGAAGGTCCCGAGGGCACGTGACCTGGCGGTCAGTCGTCGCATTGCCGCCTTCGTTATCTTGGAGGGCGGAACGACTGTTGGATCGATAGGCCGTTAGCTCTCTCTCGCGCGCGTGGCGGCGGCGGTGGCTGTGACGGTGGCGTCAGGGGCGGAGGTGTGGCACGACGATTAAGCTCACGAACGACGAACTCCACAGTTTGCGAGATAAGCAAGTACAAGACTGCCTATTTTCACTCCGTTTGCTGACGAGTTTAGGGAGGCGGAGTAATTCTCGAAAGAGACAGCATTTGTATAGGACGGGAGTCAAATGGCTAATAGTGTCGGCTGGAGTAAGTTGGTTCGTGTTCAAGTGTCTGTTTTCATTTAAAGGACACGACAAACGTACACGATCACATAGTTAACTCAAGCGTGCTTGAACGTCTATTGGACAAGTGCATTTGAGTTACAGATGCTCAATCTCTGTTGAAAAAACTCTTTCTCATATATACATTGTAACATCTCACGTATAATACTCGTCCAAAATTGGTGTTGTGATGAAAATAATGCAACTAGAATATTAGCTAAGAACGTTCATAACAGAGGCTGGTTTTTATTTTTCCTTGCGAATTTTTTTACACTTCATCCCATGTTTTCTTTTCAAATTTATATCCGATCACATTGTATTTACAATGTATATCAATTTTTACAATTGGTTTCCATTTTTACAAGTTATTTAAATATTCCTCACAATTTATCCGATTTATTTCTTGTTTATTATAATTTAAACGATTTATTTACAATTTATTTACAATTTATTTTTGAGTGTAAAGTCTAAAAATATACCCTTCTCTGTTATCTATAAAACATTCTTCATAGTACAATTAATAATCACGAAACACCTCTACAACACAAAATACTACATAGCCCCTAGACATTTAAAAATCTTCTATACTGGAGCAGTAAGACCGAAAATAACGTGTGTGTGTGTGCGTGATATATTGGGTAAATGTCCACTTTGAACGAAAATTAAGAAGTTTAGAAATGATGAAGTTAATCAAAATGGTCAGATGTTATAAGACTGTATCAAATGAAGCCAAGAACGTCATAACTGAAATTATGCCTATCGATTTGCAAGGTTAAAAGTTCAAACACAGATCCATTTTAAAGAAATGCGGAGAGATAATTGTTATTGGCAAAGGAAAAGGTGAAATATGAAGAAAGCAAGAAGGGAATTAATCACACCGCTGATTGAGGGATGACAGACAAGATGGAAGAATAACGCAAAAGGGGGAGAGTATACGAACGTATTGATACAGTTACGGACGCAAGACGAAATAAATGTATTAAACCATCTAGGATGTTGATAGTGATCATGACAGGATATGGGAACAATGGAGCCTACGTGAAAAGAATATGAACAGCTAAAGATGATGGAAGTCCGTGTGGTACTGGACCGGAAACACTGAACATGTATTGTGGGAGATTTGCTCGATGATTCATAGAAGAATACAGTACATTAGCTATATTGGATATGAGGAAAGTATTTGAAAGTGGAAGAAAATATTCTTTATTTCATGATAGGATAGAAATGATACGAGATGCATGACAAATCATTCACAATATGCTGCAAGGGGTTTTGTATTGTAACCTTTAAAAACAAGGCGACCGGATGATGAAGACCATAAGAAATGTTAAAGAAATACAGAATACTACATGAAGCGGGCTACTCAGGGTGACTGCGATACTGAAACAATCAGTGGAACATTTTGGTCGGGAGTGTACAATGATGACTTCCTGGTGGCAGTGTAGTTGACTACATAAAAAGATTAGAGATCAATTTATAACGCTTCAGTCTATGTATTAATTATGTGATTGGTATACCGTACGATAAATAAAATAACTTCCTCAAATTCAACATTTATTGACGCTGAAACTTCTCCGACTGAATGATTGTAGTTGAATGTGAGCGTACCGAGATTTATTCCCGTGTACCAAATGTAGGCTGCCGATAGTTGTTTCCAGTTGGATCGGGAACTAATCGGCGAGCAAATCTGGCCGGACTCGACTCTCCAACTATCGGCCAACAGTTGTACTGTTCAATGTTCGAAGTGTGTCCATAGCTTAACTTGAAATGAAACGTGTAACTCGTGATTGGCGTGCTGTGATGTTGTAGATAAGGTTATCTTAGCTGCAGAGCAGTTTGTGATAGATATTTTTCTGCGATTATGTTAAGAAAATAATTTGAATATTTATAAATCTCTGCCATGAAAGATATTTGACCAAGTTACAAGGAATAAGAACAACATGTTTTATTGATACTTCTTGCTGAGTATATCAGTTTTGCTTTTGAAATAGTGATATTTAACACCAAATTCATGAGTAATATTTCTTATGTTTTGGAGCGTTTTAGAAACTCATTGGGGTTGTTGCACAACAATCTTCACTTGGTAGGTTGCAACTTCCCATTCATGCAACCTGTTCGTACCCATTTCGGAGGAAAAAACAACCATTTACCCGAAGGTTATAGTGGTGAGAAAAGACGACAGTGAAGCGTGGAGACGTGTCCCGTGCGGGGGCTGCTTTGCATAATGCGACAGCGAGAGCCCACTCGAGCCTCCCCTCCACAAATCTCGGAGACAATATGGCGACCTTGGCGGAAGTGGG
The DNA here is from genome assembly GCA_002313205.1 of Laupala kohalensis. NCBI lineage: Eukaryota > Metazoa > Arthropoda > Insecta > Orthoptera > Trigonidiidae > Laupala > Laupala kohalensis. The sequence continues at coordinate 375,001 of NNCF01128139.1, read as the reverse complement.
CTCTTGGTGAACGTGGAGCATCGAGAGCGGCCGCAGACCCCTGCGGATTTAATGGGCCGGAATGGAGGTGAAAAGCTTCCGACTGGGGCGGGGGGGGGGCGGGTCCGGGACGCGCGACCCGCATCCAAATTGATTGGAACAGGCGCTCCCTCCTCCACGACGAGCCGTTTCGGAAACTTTTCTCGCTGTTTCAAATTGCAAATGAAACACACTACAATTACAGCGCACCGTAATCGAATTCAGTCACTCAGGTGAATTTCTTCTCGTATGTATACGAAAAAGTGAGTTTGTCTTCTGCTATCGTCGTCTTGTAACTACAAGTTAAGTGAGACGAAAATGATATTTCTACATTCATGACCACTCTTAATGCAGAATTTCTCAAGTGAAAGCTAGATGTTCGAGAGATTAAGTGAATAGCGTTGTTGTTAATAATATTGCCATTGATTTTATTTCTTTATGAGTGATGTTGAGAATCCACTTGTTGAACTCCCACGTATTGAATACTCTCTACGAGCATGTTATTTAAAGCAGTATAAGTTCGACCGAGAGTTTTTCAAAGTTGCGAATGTCGTATTTAGCATTAATATCCGTTACTCCGCACATAGCTGCAAGCTAAATGTTGCTGCCTCCACCAATGTTTCTCCTTCTCTTCTTCAGTCGCTGTAAATCCTGTCATTTTATGAGGACTATGCTCTCAGTTTCGTTGACATTCCCTCCTATTATTCTACAGCTACCTGGAGATTACGAAGTTAAATTCTTATAACATGTACTTACCTCGTTATTTTGAAATTTCTTGTATTTATAATTCACCTGATATTCTGTACAGAGACTCGAACCGAAACCAAATGCACAGTTTCTCTATTTCCAAATATCGGTATCTATTTAAAAAAATTTAATGCAAAAATTATCACTGAAATGTTTTAAGTTACAAATTTGATTTCTCCGAACAATATTAATGGGAGAATATTAATTTTACATTTTAAAATAATTTTAAAGACATTGAAATGTAAGAACACATAATAAAAAATAGAATCTTATCGGTAGTTACACTTTGTCAAGTGTCATAAAAGTGAAATATGTTTTAAAGTCTTCCACAAAACGTGCTCCATTTAATAAATGTTGCAATCATGTAATTTGAATAAGAAGAGATAACTTATAATATTTACTAGCGAGTCCCGAAGCTTTTATTCGCACTAACGATTTAAGAGGGAAACATATTAAGGGAATTGGCATTCTACGAGGGCCACTTCAAAATTACTGCACAGAGCGCAACCCATCTGTAACATTGGGACGATTCCCTCGCTCGAAGCGTCAGATGTGCGCCAGACGTTCAGTTATCACCACGTGTTTTCAGTTTTAGGATAATTTGCGTTATGATTTTTATTTGTCTTATGATAATTTGAGAAATTCTGATTTGAAATCGAGGAAGAAAATAACTTTGGTAAAATCTCACGTAGTAATCAGCGGTCATTCATCAAAATTGAAGATTTGTGGGATAAGAAACCCACGGAAATTAACAACGCTCTATCCCCCAGGGGACTTACATCTAGTAAGTACGTGTTTGGCGAACACGGGGCCCCGAGCTGAGTCTGGCATTACTCCCACTTACTTGTGCCATGCTCCTTCCTTTCTCTTTTGTCCTCCCTTGGTCACCTCTTGTTCTTTTCGATCCCGACGCTATCAGGGCTAGGGTATCTTTCATTTTCCTCTTTTTTCTCCCTTTTAAAAAAAATGTTTTTAGTAAAGTCTTGAGATATGTTGGGATTTGAGTTTTGAGTTGTAATTCAGGAGGGTTTTTAGTGGGTATGGCTGAGTCATTCGGCGAGTCCCAAACGCGGGTATGGGAGAGTCATGTTGGCTCTCCCTAGTGCGTAACTGCATTTTCCCTACCTGTACAAGTTTTAAGGGCTCTAATGACCTCGATGTTGACGAGCCCTAAAGCCCCACAAAAAAAAAAACAAAAAAAAAAAACAACGCTCTAGTTGAAGTGTGTGTGTGTAACTTTTAATGCAAGGAATGGGAAATTGTTGAAGATGAACAGAGATTTGCTAGAATTTCTTACGGCGCACGGAAATTTCAATAAGTTCTTGAAGGAAAGAGGTTTGCAAGAAGACGTGAAACGCATGTGTGGAGCAGTGGAGGAAACGGCAGACCATCAGTTTTGGGATTGCGTATACTATGGAGGGGGAAGAACGGAATGTATAGGAAGGATGAACGAAGTTGGAGAAGTAGAACAAGAGGAAAATATGACAAAAGAGAAAACCAGGTATGCGAATTATTGGGTGTATGTCACTAAATTGGGACAGGTGTGGGATATTGTAAAGAAAGAAGAGAGAAATCAGTGAGCGAAGAAACAAAGAAAAGGAAGCGAAGGACAGCATATAGTAGATAAGACGTCCGCCTCCCCGGGGCAGGGACGGAAACAGAACAACAAAAGCAACTGATTGCAAAGAGACGTTCACAAAAGTCAGAAAGCAAGTAAGACAAAGAGAACCTCGTAATACCTCCCGTTAATAGACAAAGTACTCATATTGCTGAAAAAAATGAAGGAATGTTCACTGGATAGCTGCACCACCACCCTTCTTCATTTATATGAAGATTCGATGTTAGTGGCGGTCCCTCATAGAAACATAATGATTCTACTTCTATTTGAGGACGATAAAGTTATTCCTGAAAATACTCATTATTCTATTATATTTTGTATCGAGATAAATCAAGGCTAGGATAATTTGATATGAAAACCCTATCCCCACCATATAATTCGTATGTTTATATGATACATTTACACTTGTATACATATAAGAGCGACTTGAATGCTGTACATGTCAATTTGTGTGAGCTAAGGGCCATTTAGTTACTCTTTGATATGTCGTCCGACAGGACCTCAGACAAATCCTGATACATTTTGTATCGCACATACAAGACTCAAATGTGTATGCGCATGCGCAGAACCCATGGCTTTTACGCGCTCCGCCATGTTTGTTTACTTTCTAGATGTGTAATTTTGTAAGTTGTATCATTGTTGCTACACGTATTTCACATAATCTATTGACTTCTGTATCCTTAAAGTAGTGCATATTATATTAATTAGTTGAATTTAGATTAGTTTATTTCTTTAGTAGACTAGTGTATCAGTTTGTGTTCTTCCCTCGCGTTACGCTAAGTGTAAACGTTGCCGTATGCATGCATGAGGTAGACGTGTCCGAGTTCATACAGATCGCAAACCTTCGAAAAGTTGCGATAAATGTTACCTCACACAAGTCGCTCATACATGTGTACAAGTGTTAATGTACCTTAAGTAAGTTACCAAATTACTTCTCGTATTACGATACCAGCAATGGAGGTTTCACTGTTCGAGGAATTTGAACCTAGGTTTGCGAAACTTGAGTTTGTCGGAGTTTTGGCTGAGAGGGACAATTAGTTGGTAGCGCGTTAGCTTGTGTATTTACGGACGATTAGTGAAAGCTTTCGCCTTGACGCTTCGCTTCCGGGGCCGGCGGCGCGGCGTCGCCCGGGGCGGACGTTCCGCGTCTTCGACATTTCCGCCCTACGCCCACCGCCCGCTTCGAGGAGCGAGCGAACGCGCCAACCGGAAACGGCTCTGCGTAAATATTTGACGGCCCTAGAGTCTCGTCTTCCGCCGATCCTGACCCAACCCCGGCGCTCCGCCCTGCCACCCTTCACAAGCAGCGACAGCCTCCTTCCCCTGCTTTGTTTACTGCACCTGCGGGACAGAGCTGCTTTATGCGCCGCGCACGGACAATCGCGCCGTTTATTGCGAAGCCGAGTTCTCCTTTTATGTCTCTTGAGTAGTTCGGGGCAAAGGTAGTGTTCGAAAACGAGGAAAGAACCAGATCGTGTTGATAGCGAAGTGTTTCGCATGAAAATGTAATGCTATCAGTTCTGTTTATAACCCGTGATTTGCATGTAATGGCTTTTTTTGTCGTCGTGGGATTAATTACATATCCTTCAATCGCTTTTGGATGGCTGTAGAGGGAGCATGAATCCGCTTTAATTTTCCATTTCCTGTAGCCGTCTAATTTGATAACGTTGTAATGTTCGGATTTCCTAAAAACGTGAAAGCGTTTATTTCAATACAACCTCCGCTCTTGTAATTGCTAGTAGGAAAGAATCCATTGGGAGGGTAGAAATGTCTTTTTTAAGAGATGCTCGTGGAAGAGTGAATTAATATTAATCTAACTGTTTAACGACATCCCATGAGACGTTTTCTCAAATATACATTCATAAATCTGTAGAGAAACAAAGTGGCCGGATTGAATCTGCGCATAAGTTCGGCTCCAGGACTGGTTCCTCTAGATCAGCAGTTGGCAATTTCCCTCTCGCGTACCCCTTGCTACCCATGTCAGTAGAATAGTGACTTATATCCTTCTTTTTTACCACATTCCTCATCTTCCAATAATTGCAAGTTGGACCTTATAGTAGATATGAAGTGAAACTTAATACTGTATACTTTACGGTGACTGGTAAAATACGAATGTGAAATGTTTCTGCTCTCCCTATTAAAAGTGCCCATACTTGGGCGAAAGTAATTGTCAAACTAGATTCGTGTGAAGTTCCCCCAATCCGTTCACAGTGTCAAATATGAACTGTGCAAAATGTCAGCCAATTTGAGTCAAAATAAACAGGGATTAATAAATTCATCCAATAAACAATTTGAATTTAAATTGACTTCAACATAGGACAGCTCTGTCAAATTTATGTTAACCTGCGGGTCATTTTGCGATGGATCATACCGACACGGGATAGGTTTGGCAAAATATTGCCTGACCAAAAAATTATTAATTATTTAATTATTTGTAACGCGATATTTTGATTCTCACCAAATTTATATTCAAGCTGGAACAATTTTAATGTATTTCTTCATTTAAAAAAATTATTTTTAATACTTAGTGTTACATATAATAAAATGTTTTCATATTGTGACGTATGACTTGGTTATTCCGAACACATGTTTTTATTTTCTCTCTCCGGACATGACACCTTAAATCTTGATTCTGACGGCATAGACTTATAACACAAAGTTGTGCCTCCCAACGTTTGTGAAAAATATTATGTAAAATGTACTATGACTTACGGGCCGCAAAAAAAGCTTCGCGGCCCACTATTTTTTATTGTCGTATTAGTAAATGGGAAATGTAGCGTGCTATTGAAACTTATCTACATGGAGCGCTAGGTGGGAGACAGGCCACAGTTAGTAGGTGAGCTGATTAGTGGTCCACGTGGAAGTGTTAGAAGTAGTAAGAGTTAATGATACTAGAAGCAGTAGGAGATGTATAGAAGAAGGAGTGTTCGCTTTTCAGTAGTCACAGCTACATGAACTGGGACATTCATGTGAAAAGTCACAAACTTTTCTGATCCCACCGGGAATCGAATCCGGGATGACTCGGTGATGAACGATACCACTACCACCTGCGCCACCGCTGGGGCTGGCCCACTCGTTGGACAGCGCTGACATGGGAAATCGTACATTTTGAGACATATGAACGTAACATGCTTCGTTCATGTTTTGTCATATAGGATCATGGGAGCGCGTTGTAGGATAAAAATATATAGCATCCGCAATAACCGTTTATTTTGAAGTTATTTTTGACCAGAGTAGTCTGTTGCCCATGTAAGAAATCACTGATCTACATCAACGACTTCCAGAACCAAAGAGTCCGAGAGCCGAATGGAAACTGAGTTGCCTCCGGTTTGATTAAAATTGGTTTTATTTTATAGCTCAATTGTTTCCATTAATTACTTTTATATCAAATTGAAATAAATTATTTACAATATATTAATTTAATGAAATGTCATTTAATTTAAGTGATGAATAATTACTTTAGTGCATTTCCACAAATAATATGTGTTATTTATTATTGCATTTTGTCTAATGCTCCAATCAGAATCATTCTATTTAATAATTCAGCAAAGATGCAAATTCACTCAAATTTATGACGGATATTATTTGACTTTGGCCTGAAATATTTATTCCAGGAATTAGAACCCAGGAAAATAAGATCTCAAAAGTCTTCGATTCCCGTTCGGATCTCCCCGAGTCGGAATTTATTTGTGGAATTCTCACTCTGCAAACCAGTCGAAAGTCTCAGCACATGCTCGCTATTTGAAATCTGTTTCAAACACTTTCATTGGAACCTTTCGACTGTATGGTGGAGTTACAATTCATTCGTGTAAGACACTCCAATCTATAAGTATTGTAGTCAGACACCCTAGCAGTAAAATTGCAATTGTATGTACGGATCCGTTCACTTACGAGAGTTAATTTTTTTATTGTAGCATTCGTAAATGGGAAATGTAGCGTGGTATTGAAGCTTATCAACATGGAGCGATAGGAGGTAGGAGTTTGGTGGTAGGCTATTGTTAGTAGATGGACCGGTTTGCTGGGTTTACTAACAACTTGGCTCACTTGGAGGAGTTAGTAGGAACGGTTAGTAACAGCAAGAGTTAGTGGTACTAGGAGCAGTAGGAGATGGATAGAAGAAGGTGAGTTCGCTTTTAAGTAGTCACAGCTATAAGAACTGGGACTGTAATGTGAAAAGCTGCAAAAAATTTCTGGTCGCACCGGGAATTAGACTTGCGATAACTTGTTGGTGAGCCAACGCGCTAACATCTTAGCCGCTTGAGGAGAGTTAGTTGATGCTTAAGGGGAATTAATTGAAGGGTCCTGGGCAAGTAGCTCGAGGCTTCAAGAGGCCAGCAGCGGGCGCTGCTGGAAATTGTGAGGTCTCGGCACATAAATAAATAAATAAATAAATGAAGTTTATTTTAAAAAAGCAGTTGAAAACTGCATATAACCACGTGCGGGATAATAGATGAATTTACTCTCCGGAAACAAGCAAGGGACCATCCTATCAATTCCGAAAAGGGTCCAAGGGTAGTGGTGAATTTTATATGTAAAATAAATTATTTAATGAAAATATTTATTAAATTTAAAAAATAATTCTGAAATGAATTGTAAATATTATGTGCAGAAAAAAATCGTGCAGTATTATGTGCAATAGAATTCTACCATAATGTTAAAATGGTCCAAAACCCGGGCCAGGATGGGCTCACAGAAAATCGAATCGGGCGCGTGCATTCCAAAGCTGGGGGTTTCATGAATTTTCGAGCAATCTTCCATATTAGAACAAAGAGGTTGATGTTACGAGAGGTATAATATTTTAACGGAAGACTCCTCCCACCTCGGACTCCGCAAACACCTAGCGCTGGGTCTCATGTAACGTTGAGCCCCTTTTACGCGGTGAAGAGCGTCCGCTCCGCAGCGGGGAGACTGAGTGTAGCCTCCGCGGCGGCGGTGCGGGGGCGGGAGCAATTGCATGGTGATGGCAGGGGGCGCGGGGTGGCCCGACACCGTCCTCTTCCGGTGCTTCGAAGCTCCGCAAACAGCACTTGTCTGCGGCGCCAGGTCGATCCCTCCTCCCTCCTCTGGAGCGCTGGGGCGACGCCTACCCTTTAGCGCTTCTTATAGCACCCCGCGGTTAAAGTTGAACGTTTCTGCGAAAAAGTAATTTGTCGTTGATACGAATAGCTCGCCTATGGAATTGAATGTGCATAGTGACGGATCTATGGTGAGGGGGCTGAAGGGGGCTACAGCCCCCCCCCACATTGTGCCTGAACTCTCAACAGATAAAGGGATATTTTGATGAAGTGTTACCAGATATTTCGCATATTAAATTTACACGTATTTCTATTTATTTACGGGATGCCGTTTTTCCTTCCTTCCATGCGTTGTGTAGTCTCCATGAACGTAAAGCCGTTTATCTCATCAGTAGATCCTTTATTTATTGGTACTCGGGTTAAGAAGACGACTTCAAGACAGTTGTTTTAAAGAATATATCCTAAAAATCTCTTTATTGGGATTTTATTTTAAAACTTCCATATATTTTTGTTCTTTGTTCACTATGCCTGCATTAAAAATATATTTTCATGAATTTTTTCATTCGTATCTTTATAATACTCTAATTTGGTCAACAAATCCTTATCCCTTAAAATGTATTTTCCACTTTAAACGATTAATAAATTTGGTCACTATTTAAAATGGTTAATTGTTAATTATCTATTCGATGAGATAATGTATTTTATTTCAAGATAATATTTATAAAATTTGTATTGTAAAACCATGATTTTCATACAGAAATTCTTCCTAGATCACTCTCCGGTTAGCCTCCCCCCTTGATTACGGTCTAGATCCACCACCGAATGTGTACAGTTTTCCTAGAAAAGTCTTGAGAAATTTCTTTCCTGTGTTTCAATTATTTCGGAACGATGAAAGAGCTACTTTTATTCATTAGAATAAAAATCTCCTTAATCCGTATTAGTACTGAACTAGGTACTGAGATTTCTAAAACAAACTGTTTTGACTTGGTTTGATTCTTTCATTAAGGTGAATTTTCAAATTACCACAGACATTTTTAAGGTACTCTTCCTTTAGGACTACAACATTTCATATACATTAACTTAATTACCAATTTAACTTAATTACCATTTAAAAGGAGTAAACCCACGTTATTCTTCAGCATTAACATGATATAATGGAAATACATACTTTTGTCGCTATCCCTCATTAGCCAACAAAGAAACCTGAGAGCTATTAAAAAGTAATAAAGCAGTTTGAAATTGTTAAAATTAATTACTTTTCTACGCATTTTTAAATTGATATCGACAAAGTGTTTTGAAAGGTTTGTTCAGTATGAAATATTCAATAATGAAACCAATCAAAATATTTGAAACAGTGTGGTATTTCACTCGGGACATTATTTACATGTAACAAAATTTAAAAAAATATATGAATAATTACATTATACGAATAGGGTTAATTAATTGTGGAAATTTAATTTTTTTTTACGCAGGCATCCGATTCTGTTTTTTTAAATGAAATATTTACATCTGTTTTGCCTCTGGTATCAGAGAAATATTATTTGTGAAATAACTCAAGGAAATGCGTAGAAACGTATGAAAAGCAAGTTCTTCTCAGTGGACAACAGTCAGTATTAATATACTCCATTTCAGCAGTATTTACATTGGAGATATTAATGTTTTGTTCTGGAATAGAAGTTCCATTCTTCATACAATCTCATTTCAATTTTTTCATTACTTCTTCATAATTTCATTTTTATGGCTTTTAGGCCAAAGTGGGTAATTGAAAATGAACTGTTTTAGAAAGGGACGCAAGAGTTATTTGGTTTGAAGTAGGTTTCCATATTGAAAATTTATCTCTAAAATATTTTTCTCTATTGTTGTATTTGTAAATGGGAACTGTAGCGTGCTATTGAAGCATATCTACATGGAGCGATAGGAGTTGGGTGGTAGGTTAATGTTAGCAGGTGGACCACTTAACTGGGTATACTAACAACTTGACCCGCGTGGAGGGGTTAGTAGAAGTAGTTAGTAATAGTTACAGTTATTGATACTAGGAGGAGCTGGATAGAGGAAGGAAGGTTTTCTTTTCAGTAGTCACAGATTTATGAACTGGGACATTAATGTAAAAAGCTACAAATTTTCTGGCCCCATCGGGAATCGATGACTTGGTGATGAGCGACAACACTACCACCTGTGCCACCGGTGGGATCACTAAAATATTTGAAATAATTTATATCAAGAAATTACAACGTAATAATTCCATTTCTATTATATTCCTAAAGGAGTGTAATTTCTTACATTTCGAAATTATAACGGCACCCGAATGTCTGGCGTTTCAGTACTGTATTTTATTTGGAAATTTTATCTTTGATTAATGCGTTTCAGCAAACCTATGCTAAGTGAATTCAAAATGCTTTTTTATGGTTTACCAACGAAAGGGAAGCATTACTAACGTTCATAATTATTTTAAAATTAGTGAAAATATTTCTTTGTATACCTTTATTACAATCACGTTCTCCTATACATGAGAAAACACTTCGGTTTAATTTTCTCGTTATAGTGACAGTAACCTATCCCAGTGTAACTTGTCAATGATGGATTCAAGTGCGAGAGAATCAATGCATAGTTTTAAATAATAAATTATTCGAATTATTTAAATAATATTGTATTTATGATGATGTGAACTTTTTCACACACAATATGTTCTGTTTGATCAAAGATTACATCTTTTCATTTACGAAGATCAAGATAAACTTTATTTTTTAAATTTTAAATTTTAAATTTTAAATTTATTGTCGAAAAAGCAGTTGCAAACTGCGTAAGACCACGTGGGGGATAATCAACTAAGTTACTCTCCGGAAACAAGCAAGGAACCATCCCATCAATTCCCATCAAGAGCAGTGGCGGATTTAATACTTACAAATAATTGTTTTTAATCATATACGTTCTGTTATCAATGTATTATTCCAAAATGAGTTGTAGATATAATGTGCAGTCAAAATTCGAGATTAATAATAACAAAAGTATTAAATGATATTCCCGCTTATGGAAAAATCCGCATACACGGAGGAAAACCGGAGGAAAACCGGAGAAAAGCTAGGATGGGTTTGCAGAGATAATGTATACAAGCGCGCCAAGCTTGCGTACAGTTAGAAATAAACTATTATAAATAAAAATTTTTTTAAAAAACTACAAGAAAAAAGGAATTTAATCAGAATCTAGAGTACTCCACGGTCATATTCAAACACTTAGTGTTAATAGATGTAGCCTCTGAAGCTTCCGTCAAGAATCCTGAGGGTCTTATTTTCTCCTTTGCCGCATTCAGCTGTTCCTTCAATTAACTCTTTTTTGGCGCGCGATGGACGTTTTTCTGAAGTTGCTTACGAGACGGACACTTTTATAAACGGATGATAGCCTTCTGAAGAAAAATACAACGAGGTAATGGGTAAAGCATCTCAGGGCCTGACCATCCTCAACTTAAACTTTAAGTTAAGCACTTCATCAAAAGTTAGACAGGCAAATGCGTTTTGTGTGTAACTACTTCAACCACAAGTAGCAGACGTCGGCATAGTCCGGGGATCATTTCATTCTTAAAAAGCTTCACTCTGCAATAATTCTTAAATATAATTCTAAACAACTCAACATCGTCAAAAGTCTTTAAAACTCGAGAAGTGTTTTACTTTGCGGACCTCATGAATTCGTAGCGATTTTCTGACGTCATAGTTGTGTAAATAATGAGGGGAGAAAAATTTCAACTATTCGTTCTCTTCGAGTGATTATCGTAACTGAGAAAAGGAAAACTTTTATTGGCTTAAATTTAGTAGCTTCTAATTTCTTCTTTCAGTCGCTTGATTAATAAATTGATTATTTAGAAGAAAATATAATGGTTTGCGTTCTTACGGAATCATATTCAAACAAAAAATTATCTTTATCTGTTTCAATCTTTTAGTGTTATTGTATTAATGAATAAGGGGAGACACTATTTTAAGATTTGTTGGCAATTAATGGAAATAAGAAAACCCTGAGTGAAATAGAATTCTTAAAAATCTTTACATAATATCGTGTTTGAATTTTTACATAAAATTTTGCTGTTCATTCTGTCTCTCTACTTTTTAGGTAGAGAAAAAACATTTGAAACCATGAGGTTGCTTTGGGACAAATTCTAATGAATTTATAAACAACCTTCATTATACCCACTCCAGTAATCCTTACAGCTGGGAAATACTCGAGTAGAACCATTGTAGACTGGCATAACGTACCTGCAACAACATTTACGAACTTACCAAGAAGAGTAAAATGTTTCCTCAACCGTCTTCATGCTGCTTCGAAATAGGAGCACATGTGAAGAGCGGTGTAGTGAAGTGAATGTGACTAAGGGTATAGAAAATGCTCTGAGCGAATAGAATTGCTGTGCAGAGCAGTGTAGTGTAGTGATGTGAAGTGTGCGTGACTGTTCACAACAATCCTGTTTTAGCGTTATTTTTATAGTCAATTTCTTTTAATTATATTATTGGAATTATTTTTACATTAAGGTTATACGAGGAGTAATGGTATATGTGTGTATATTGAAGCGTGCTTGTACGTTTGTGTGTGTGTATCTGTTTGTAAGTGAAAATGTGGTTCTGTACGTATGTGAATATACACGCATATAGGTTTAATTTATTTTTAAAATCTCAGATGTATTATCTTTCTCGCTTCTTGTGTACTGATTTTCTAAGCATTTTATTCCGTGTGTGTGTATTTTATAGAAATTTGGGCGATTTATTTTTAAATTCCACATTATTGTATTATTTTTATTCTTATTATGCGTATTACGTTTTCTATCTGCCACCCAGNCTAGATTATTATTATTATTATTATTATTATTATAAAAAGGATAAAAAAGTGTAAGACTCTTGGTTTTCTTATTGCTAAATGTACACTAATGTAATTGTTTTAAATAAATTTTTTTTCCAAACAAGCAGTTTATCCAAGATGTAGTTTTAGGGTGAAATTTTGAAGTCCCAAAAATTTTCTAATTTGGCATTTTTGTGATCTGCAAATATTTGGTTAATTCTTGAAGAAGAAAGTATACATACCGTCGCTTTTAAAACATTACCTCTTATCTCAATTCTTTGAGAATTAACATTTACAGACCTGCTCAAAAAAATAATCTCTTTTTCTCGCGACACCTCCTAAAATGTAAAAGGTTTTACAAACGCGATATCACTCTCAAGTAGCAATACTGAATTCCAAAAGGGTTTCAAGAGACCAAATCTCGTGTGTTTAATTGAGGACCTCGTGCTCTAGAGGCCGCAACCCCAGTCTTCTAAAATCCAGGACATCAATCTATTTGCTTCGTCAAATCAGGTGCACATGTGAAGTGCAGTGCAGTGAGGTGAATGGTGTCCTAGTGTAGATAGAATTTCTCAGAGAGAAGTGTAGTGTAGTGATATGTAATAAAGTGTGCGTGATTGTTTAAAGTTTTCTTTTGGTTTCATTTTACTTCAAGTATTATATCCGCGTTGGCTGAAGTCAAGTTGACAACTATTTACGAAACTTGGAAATATTCACCAAAGGAGTTCTAATTGATTAATAATTCGCTCTTCTAATTTTTACTGTTGGTAGAGGACAACTATTTTGTAATTTTATATCTTGATAATAAATTTAGATTCTCATTTGACTTATTTTTTGACAAGGGTCACACTGTCTCCAGTCACGTGATGCGGCTCCATTTCCGTTAGAACAGTATTTTCCTCGGTTTCTAGTGAGCTATTCTTGTAAATCGCCCGTGAGGTATGAAACTCTGAACGTCATTGTGTTCCTATTTACATTTGCTATGTGATGGGTTTCTTCGCTATGTTAAACCCATAATTTTGTCAGGATATCAAAAACATAAACCCGTGAAAGTTTCTCCATATACGTTCATAGTAATTTAAAAGCAAATGAAAATTCATCGCCATTGGATGGGGAATGCTTCAAACTATCACTTGAAACATTTTTTTTTGGGGGGGGGTACTTTAGCCTAGTCGCTCTGACAGATACAATACTTTAATCACTACTTTTTGTTTATTAGATAGTATAAACTACTTTTACGTTAAATGTATAGAGGGAGCAATGATATGTAAGTGTATATTTATGCATGTTTGTTTATATGAGTGTGTTTTATAGGTATTTGGGGGTTTGATTTGTTAATTAACTTCTTATTATGTTATTATGTATAGTTTTCTTATGTTTTTTTATCTACCACCGAGCATTGCTCAGTCAGAAATATAAATATTATTATTATTATTATTGTATCGTTACTCTTCACGACTTAATAGAGGTATAGACGATTGGCTTGTAAACTCATTCCAGGTTGCACCCAACGTCCTACGGAATGGGTCCGAAAGATGTTAGTAATCTCATAATACTTAGCGCAGAATGTGTGCAGTTCCCGACAATGCTAAATCTTGCACTTGCCAGTCTTTTGAATTGCCAGGCAGTTTCACCAAGTTCCTGTTTAAATTTTGAGGAATAGCACCCAAGGCTCCAATTAAAATCGGTATGACTACTGTTCTATTTCTTACCCTTTACAAATAGATTATTTAATTTTGAATTAAGAGTGTTCATTATATTCTATTCAGGGACAGAATTGTCGATACGTTGGATTGATTCGTGATTTTCTTCGGCATCTTCTATTCTTGCTTCCTCTTCAGAATGCTCCAGTTCGTCCTCTTGTACAGTGGGCAGCTAGTTGCACCACGCTCACGCCGAAGGTACTCCATGTCGGCAAGGTCTTGGTCCCCGGTGTGCTTTTAAAAAATAGAGTGGGAAGCATTAAGCACATTGAGGACCATTCTTACAGTCAGGTCCTTGCGACACCGCTTCTCGGTACAGATCTTCTTAAGTGCGGCGTCGTTGTCTGGAGACCATTCGCCCAGCGAACCTGTCACGACGGGGATTACGTCTGCCTGCAGGTAACCTAGACCAAGAAAGTAAGCGCGGAGGGTTCCATACTTCTTTTTTCTCCGAACACACTCCCTCCAGGACCCAACAGCCGACGAAGGGAACGGGGACTTCAAAAATTAAGATATTATTCCCCTTTTCGACCACCAGATCAGACTTGAGTTGGTCCGTCGTGAAGGCGCGGGACTCCCTTAGCACATGGTGCCTGAAACCCAGCGCTGCGACTTTTAGAGCTACTACTTCCTTGTTGTGGTGCAGCGTTTATTGGGTTCTGTGGGCACAGCAACCGTTGAGTACGTGTGCTAAGACCTTATCATAGACCTTGTTGCGAAACCCCCGCAGCAGGTTGACTCTACCGCAATGCGCGAAGCGCCATGTCCTGTACTCACACCTTCCCTCCATAAAGTGGCTGCTAGTGCGACCGCCCCGCTGTAGGGCTTCGGCGGTACGGCCTTGGTCCTTGCACTGCAGCCACTTTGAGTTATGGAGTCGCTGACACAGCATTCTAAGGCGCTTCACGACTTGATGTCGCATTTTCGGTGGTATAACGTGGTCGGGGGCGACTTGCTGGTCGTCGGCGAGTGGAGCGGCATTCGGTTCCACTGCTCCGTCCTCGTGGACAGCGAGTGTAGTGGCAGGCAGCTCGTCTTCGGGGGTTGCAGAGGAGGTAGCAGCGGTGGCCGTCACGGTAGTGTGGTCGGCGGCAGCAAGGATGGGATCCGCGGAAAAGTACATCAAGGGCAACGGCAGTGGTAGGTCTTGACCTGCGCCCTGTCGCAGTGGCCGCATGCTCTGCGACAGTAACGAACAGCCAGAGGCGAATGCTCTGCAACAGCGTCTCCTCTGGCTACAGGCACAACCGAGAGGACGGCCGGTGCTGGTTCAGGTGGGACCTCTGTTCAAGCGGCGATGGCCAGCTGTGAGGCATCCGGCAGTGGGGTGGCAACGGGTATGGCTTCGGCTGGTGCTGCGTTATTAGGTGTAACGGTGGCGAGAACGGTGGTTACTAAAGATGTGTCATCGTCGGCAGCAGCGGAGAGGATTCTCTCGAATTTCTTGGGGTCAGGAAGAACGAGACTCCCCGTCCTCATTTTCATTAAAGCGCGAGGCGACTCCTCGACGCCTTTCTAGTTCTCGACCACCAGCTACTGATGATGGGGGTCCTCTCCGCATGCTCACTGGATTGATACACGCCCAGCCTGTGCGGTGAGATGTCAGCCACCGCAAAGCATTTGCGGGGTTTCTCAGAGTTGCGGACATGGGGGTCGTTCATTGTGAGGATATTGCATTAGGAAAACAACGTTGAGATGATGCTAAAACAAGACAGGGCGATCTATTCAGGTTGAGGTGCTGCAATATCGCGGCAACCAGTGAGGAATGGTGGCAAGCCCTATAGTTATATACAGAATATTAATATTTTAGAACAATTTGATGTATATTGCAAAATATTTTGAATAATAACATCAGAAGTGCAATTTTTACATTTAGGAGATGATAAATTGTCTCAAAGAGCAATAAAAAAGTTGAAAGTGGTATAGTTATAAACAGAATATTAATATTTTGGAACAATGTTGGCGTTTACAAGGGAAATTTTCACATTAAGGTGATGATAAATTATCCCCAAGAGCTATACATATGGTGGGGATATTGCAATACCACGGCAACCCGTTAGGAATAGTAGCAAGCCCCGAGAGTTTTATAGAGAATATTAATATTTTAGAACATTTCAAGTGTAATGAAAAACATTTTGAATAATAACTTTATAAGGGCAATTAGTACATTAAGGTGATGATAAATTATCTCAAAGAGCAATACATAATAACAATAACACAAGGTGGAGATGGTTTAGGTAGATATAGAATATTAATATTTTAGAACATTTCAAGTGTAATATAAAACATTATGAAGAATAAGTTTACAAGGGCAATCATCACATTCAGGTGATGATAAATTATCCCAAAGAACAATACATAAGGTGGAGGTGGTATAATTATATACAGAATATTAATGTTTTAGAACAATGTTGAAGTAATGAGAAACAGAATGAAAAATAATTTAACGAGGGCAAATATTGACATTAAGGTGGAGCAAAAATATCCGAAAGACCAGTACGTAAGGTGGAAGTATTGAAATACAGCGGTAACCCGTGAAGAAGGTAAACAAGCCCGATAATTATAAGTACAATATCTATTTCCTAGTACTTCGAAGAGGAGTGAAACAGAATGACATTATGATCTACGTTTTGAAGCATATGGAAAGCATATGGAATACATATTGTGACTTTATTAACTAATAACAATATTTTTCACAAAAAAATGTAATTGTTGTTTAAAATAAATTTAAAAATAATTCTATTTAATTGCTAAGGGGAGGGAACCGAATACTCACTTCTATTGGAGCCACTCACAAGGACAACACAACAATGTGGTGTTCGAGCAATGAACAAAATACTCGCTCATACTGGTAGCCACTATCAAACACATACTGACTCGCAAGCGCACTGCGATGATGGCTTTCACATTCGCCAACGATCGCAGAATACCTGTACAAGATGCCTGACTGTTGGAATGCAGAGGAGGAGGGTCCCTCACTGATGTCATCACGGCTCCCCCGTGGATTATTTGCGAGCAGCGCCAACCAGCTTCCGCGTTTTATCGCAATGTCTAGTTCTCACCCGCAAAGCGTTCCGACAAACTTATCTCAATGCTGACGAAACTTGTATCTCAACTCCGATAAAAAAAATCGATCTGAGCACTGCCAACAAAAATTCTATATGATTCGCGTCAGCATCTAATCGCTGCGACGGAGAAACATGTGATCTGCGACAAATTAGCGCGATCTGAGCAACGTCTCAGCGCTGCCAAAAAAAAGTCTCTGTGAATAAAAATTCTATTCGGCTGAGATAAACACATCTGAGCAAAAATTCTATCCGTCTGAGCTAAACACATCTGAGCTGACGAAAATCTTTACGTCTGAGCTGCCGAAAAATCTTTACGTCTGAGCTACACACATCTGAGCAAATAATTCTTTACGTCTGAGCAAAATCTGGTATGAGAGCGAAATTTTGAGTGTTCTGCCTTAAATGGGCTCTATCCCTTCTTTCTCCTGAAAATCTTCAAAATTTTGAATGTCACGTGACTGACAACCCCCAATGCCGAAATGATTTCCCCCTCTCACGCCCTGACTCTCATTGGAACCTTTTAAAAAATCTTCAACTGATTTCTGGAACGTTCTCAACGACGCTGTGGCTTTTAACGATTTTTCTAGCAAGTTCGTACATGTTGCTAGTTTCTGCACATCTGTGGTTTGTTACGGAGGGTATTTCTTTTCCCTCATCCCCTCGCCAGCCTGCGATTTCTAAACCATCATAAATTTTTATTCGACGTGAAAGAAACGCCGACGCATGAGTCACCGGCCTCGTACCGCGCCCACGGTCCTTCGCCGACCTCCAACGAACTTTTCCTTTTAAACTTCTATGCTCTTTCTTTTAAATTTCATAATTAATCCGTAAATTATTCAAAACTCACAATATGGAAAGTCATGCTACCATATTCAACAAAGAGTGATCATTGATTATAGAAACATTGCAATTTGAACCTTTAGAATGTAACTGAAAAATGCCAAGATGGCGTGCTGTGCCGTGTGGTGGGAGCGATCCGGTCGAAAACAATTGGGACACTGCAAAATGGTTGTTAACATACGCATGAAAAGCAATGCAACAAATGTGAGCACACGGACCTACGAAGTGTACTGAGATGCAATTTCAACGTGCCTATGCTTACCAGAAAGTTGAGCGTAGACTTCACAAGGTGAGCAGGAAATGGCAAGGGAATGTCAATGTGTGTACAACACAAACAATTCACAAGATTCACAGCCTTCTTAAGAACTTACTGAAGATGTAGATTTGATGGTGCGAAGCTGATTAATGTTTCTGTTGTGATGACATTGATGATTCGCGCGAGAGAGACGGTGAGGGCAGCAGTGGAGTCGGTTGCTATTGGCGTCGGGTGGCAAGCAGTTTAACTTTTTCCACGAAATATGCAGCAAAACACATTTCTTCGCGTCGGTACTTGGAATTACTCACCTTTACCGCGTCCTGACATGGCGATTGAAAATTTAAAAAGATTCTCTCAAGAGACAATCCAACCCTACGCGACGAATGCCCGAATCTCAATCCGTCACTCCACTTCCGTCCAACCTCAATTGCCGAATTTTTGTATTGTAACTGCTTTTCTGCTTCCTTCGAAATGACATCCTGGTCACACGGAATAGCGATGTTTGCAATATGAAATGATTTGTTATCCAAAATCCGGATGACAAAGTCCGGTTTATTTTCCATTACCGTGCGATCTTTGTGGATTTGCTGATCATACAAAATAGTGTATCCTCCTACAGAAGTTACCAGTTTCGTGTATGTTCATATCACTTGGTAATTATAAATAATAATAATAATAATAATTAAATTGTATCTGAGCATATTATTGCTGGTAAAGACGAAATACTGGCTCACACCAAGCATTCTCATCTACTCCTGGCTTAAATTTCTCTTACTATTCGGGTAGTATTCAGAATAACTGCATTTTGAATGAGAATGAGTAAAAATTCTTATCTAACCCTAAAATTTCAAGACTTTCATGGAAGGACTTCGGAATCACATCCGTTGCAGAGAGAACGATTGGTACAATGTACACCCTGTCTAGCTTTCACATCATTTTAATTTTGATAAAATTAGATTATTTCCTCCTCTTATAATTGATTGCTGCCTGAATATTGTGTTAGGGATTGCTATTATTATTATTATTATTATTATTATTATTATCATCATCTTCCACTGCTTGCAGTTGGATCTTTTCCAATTGAAGAACGGACATTGTCAAGTTCTATCAAGCTCTCCTCCTAGAAACTTTCGAACTATGTGGCAAGTGGTAAGGATAACGGATTTCTGCATATTGGTCAGCTTATTTACTACTCTTAGTATTTCTAAATGGCGTTTTGTGGATTTTGGTTTAATTCCTAAGGCTGAAATCACAATAGGTCGAACAAAGACTTTCTCTAGTTTACTGAGTTTCTAGAGCTGGTCAGTCAAGTCCTTGGTGTTATTATTATTGTCATCATCATTCTCACATTATTGAACCCGTCTTCAGAGTGGGAATACGGAAACTCGGAGCGCGATTCCTGCTTGAGCTGTGACGTCGAAATGTTGCTCAGTCTCGTCGACGGTGTACTCCGGTCACTGGAATGAAGATAATCCAAAGTTTTGCACCCCAGTGAGTTCAGAGCTGAGACTTCACTCGATCCGAGGAAGTGACAGGCGAGCGGAGACTCAGGGGCCGCTAACGAGCCCCGGTGTTTATCAGGAGCTGCATCGGGATTTAATTGCCGTCAGCTCCGCAGCGGGATATGCGAGTTCTCCGGACTACGATGCGACTTGTGAACCTTAACGACACCTCGCTCGTATGTGTTCATACTGACACAATGGCGAGCAAATCGACCGTGAAGAAACCAACGAAAGTCATTTTCTCATTACGGTTGACGATCCAGAGGACATTGTGTAACCTTTCGCTGAATATTAAGTACAGTACTAATCACGTATACTCAAAGTCATCTTACTTTGCCTTGAGAAATTCAACTTAACAACAAAATCATGAACGAAAACACACTGATTATTAGTTTATTGTATATTAGTCGCAGTGAATTATTTTATTGCCCTCAACGTGTACATGCGCAGTTTGTAACAGCTCTCTTGTCAATAAATTATTTATATATTTCTTTATTTATTGTCAGTCTAACTGGCTTGATGTTGATATAGAACCTGTACTCGATGTAGCCAACGCTTTTATTTCGCCATCGTCCATAAGAGTAATGATAAGGGTACCTCCGTTCTGTTGACAAGAAATTCGAATTTGAATCCATTGCCAACCTCGGACACCAATTCAATTCACATGTTCTTGTGGCGCTGTTGTGTACTTTCTGCATCGAGCGTGTGGAACGAATATTACCTTGTGTCTTTGTTTGTTGTGTTATTAACTTGTATTTCTTTACAACAAATAGTCGCTTTTGTGACTAGTATTAATATTTATTTGGATATTAGTTAAATTCCTTGTGACCACGCATTTCCTGAAATTTTTCTAGCAAGATGAAGCGGGACGCTTTAACCTCACATTATCAGCTGATGAGAATGACATTGTGGACAGCTGCCTGCACGCGAGTGAGTTTCAAGGATTCGTTTCGTGGAGGTTGGCAATTTGTTTCAGGCAGCCATATTGAATAATTTTAGGAAAAGTATCGTATCTTTCAGTATACGTCGTTCTACATCTGGAAATTATAGTTGTATGTTTTATGTATTAATTGTATAACTCTTAGATTTCACAATAGTGGTCATAATGTGAAAAAATGCGCACTTTGCGATTATAGATTTCGCAATTGTACAAATAAATAAGTAAATAAATAAATAAATAAATTTATTGTCAAAAAAAGCAATTATAAACTGCGTATGACCACGTCGAGGACGATAAAATAATTTACTCTCCGGAAGTACATGACGATTACTGATATGATATTTGATACCTATAGTATGTATAATCAACATATAAGATTTAATTGATGTTATATCCTTTAAATATTTTATTAATGGAGATATGTACTACTTTGCCATTTTTCTCAGCAGATGACATTTAGTTTTGTATTGCATATTGAATGATGATGTAATATTTTTTGGAGCTCTGATGAGATCCCAACACATGGGACGAAACGTTAGTTGAATGTAATACATGTACTGAAACAGTCTCGAAATTTATTTTTTTCTTCATGGTCACAATCTATTTCATTGTAATAATTTTAATCTTGAACATCACAAAATGACTGATTTTGAGGAAATGCCAATAAACTGATAGAATTGTCAGTGTTTGATTTTATAAATGTATGTTAAATTTGGTTGACCTAATGTTTTGTTTCCTGTAAGTCTTGTCATGTTCACACAATAAGGTAAATATAAAAAAGAGTTCTTGAATTACTTTAAAAAGTCTGTAATTCTCTATTTTTCTTGGTCAATTTCTGGATGTGTATTATACTTTCAAGACTGAAAGAATAAAAACAAACACATAATTTAATATAAAATCGATTTATTTACCGAAAATTGAAAGGACTTCGAAAGGGAGCGACAGCTTTACCGTTGAAACACTGGTTCTTAAACATTGTGATTGATAAATTGTTTGTTCTGCTTCAGTACGTTGTACTATATGGAATTAATTCTGAATTGAAAACAAAAATCATAAATACTTTTTATCGACAAATGCTAACAATATTCAAATAGGTCGTATTTACTTCAAACAAGTTGTCTTGATGGCCATGAATGCTATTCTTGTATGAATTTATGTAACTTAGCATTTGGAATATGTCTTTCAGACCAATAGCCGTAGTTATTAGGAAGACTACTTTGGAAGGTCCTATATCGATTTGATACGCGTGCTGAAATGCCTGAGGCCATCCATATTTCGAAACAAATCCTGAGTCCTGCTGTGAATAAAAAATGGCCCCTTTCATGTGAACTGATGGAAAGTAATAAAAAAGCAGATTACAGCGTTGCGTCGTAGACACTCTCGCATACTCGAGCTGCTGACGTCGCGAGTTGCGCCAGAGACATAATGCTTTTGAAGTGAAGACGAGGCAGTACAAAGCATTATTGGAAAATAAAACCAGAACAATTGGCTCAATTATTGATCCTAACGTTACGTAACAATTTTTTTTTTTTTTTGGAGCTTTAGGGCTCGTCAACATCGAGGTCATTAGAGCTCATATAACAATGTTTAATGGGGGGGTAGCAAGGTTTTGGGGTGGCTTGGGATGAGGTTTTACCTTGGCGAAAAGGACCTTATGCTAAAAGCAGCGGTTGCAGTAAGGATTCTCCCCTCCCCCACAAGCTCTTTTAGCGGGCTCTCCCCCTCTTTAAAATAATTGGTCTCCTGACTAATTTAATTCTGCCCAATTATCATTTTTTTATTATTACAGAGAGATTAAATGAAACTGCAAACAAAAACTCAGAAAATGGCCAGAAGGTCGAGTAACTGGGTAACAAAAAGAAGAAGAAAAAACAATTATTTCGTAAGCATTAAATGAGCTACTAAATTATAGTGAGTATAAATTATAATTTGCATTATTCCTCATTGTTACAATTTATAATTTCACTCAAAAATCTTCCTCTTTATGATTTATTTAGATATGCTTCACGGGTAGTTTCCTACTGCCTTTCCTACATCACCTGATTTAATTTTTTGTCGGTAACAGAAACAAAAAAAAAGATACTTAGAAGCCGTTGATGTATCCGACGCTTCTGTTGCGATGCGCTGAGAAAGAGAGAGCAGCGAACAACTCAATCTACGCGCATCCACTAAACTTCACTTCCTGTCTGACTTACAAAAATTATTAGTGACAACAAGTTTTATAAATGTATACCTTATTTAAATTAAATCTTATGATCAATATACAGCGGGGTATGAAAATTTGTTTCTACTCACTGTACGTTGAAGAAATAAATTTACGACAATAATAAATTTTTTTTTGTCGTTTTACTCGTGATATTTGTTAATTTTGATATTTTATATTTTATTTTTGGACCGGGGTTTTCTCCGTTTTTCCTTCGGGTAGAGGCAAATTACTTATACAGGTTCTCTAGGCTTTGTCTAGGGCCGTGTTTATTGTAACAATAAATCGTGAATTTAGTGTTTTTTCAACTCTTATGATTTTTAAACACTATACTCAGAGTAATCTATAGTTCGATAATAACTTGTACATGTAAATTTACAAACATATTTGCGTTAAATTACAAACATATTGACATTATATATGTATTATAACTCGCAGCTAACTTTTTATCTTATCTAGGAACTTTTGCTGAAATTTTTGAATCCGCCTCTGCCTTAGGGCCCTTGATCGGAATTGATGGGATGGTCCCTTGCTTGCTTCCGGAGAGTAAATTAGTTTATTGTCCTCCACGTGGTCATACGCAGTTTGTGCTGCTTTTTTGACAATAAATTTAAAATTTAAAAAATAAATTTTAATTTTAATTTTTTTTATCACCCTCTCCCCCGCGCCGCGGGTCTTGATGAATAACGTACATCATCACATCTCGGCAATAAGGGCGCTGAAGAGTGACATGAACTCCTAGAGCTCGTGAAGTTAGCCAGACATTTGTCAGCATACTGGTATACTGTGGTAATTTGACAAAGTACTGAAGTAGAGGCGATGTCACCACTTATATTTTATTTTCAATAAGATATTACGTATTATTAAAATTTTTCTTCGCAGTGAATTTATTGACCATGTATTTATTAACATCGAGAAAATTTGAATTACTTTTTTCTTCCATTTTTGTTTTTAGATATTCAGGGAATGGGGCAAATGCCCCTCCATACCCCTCCTTAACTGTGCCCATGATGTTCAGCAACTTGAGAGCGTTGCGGGTGACTGAAGTACTCAAAACAGTTTTTCCCGTGTTCTTTTTGTGTTTTCCCTCATGAACAAGGTGGAATGTCGCAGTTTTCTCCAGTTGTAGTATCGTAGGAACTGTGGCCACCCGTGATGTGATGCATGGCGTGCTCGAAAATTTTAATTTTTGAGATACTGGATCGTTCATAAATTATTTTCCGGTATGTGTGTGTGTGTGGGTCTTTGGCGAAATGTGACGGTTCGTGATGAGGGGGAGCCAGGGTATTTTAGAAAGCGTGACGTTACATTTGATGTGTCATAAATGTTGGAAATTATCTCAATTGAGGCAAATTCTTCTACAATGAAAACAGAATCCATTACTCAAGTTTTCTTCCGTGCGACACCTTCGACCTTCATAATCTTCTTAAGTGTAAAAATGATTATATTTTCTCCTTTAATTCCTGTCTTTCATGTTACGATGGGGGGATGATAACAGTTTAAGGTGGGAGGTGAGTTTTGTGACTTCACGTTACGAAGGGGTTTGGTATAACGTGACGAAGCGTGACACTGAGACCCCCAAGGGGGGTGGGTTATTTTATGATTAATTTATGAATGATCCGTAATGCATCCCATGTCTCGAACCACCATGAAAGATAATACATGTGGTTTTTCTCCCGATTAAGATTCAAAGTTAAGAAAACTTGTTCATCAGAAACTATGCAATTAAGATATCACCCTTTCTTTAACTTTTGTATTCTGTTTGGAATAAGCAGATTTGTTTAATTTGTTTACTGATGGTGGAAAATAATACATTTATAATTCGGAATCTTAACGTATATAATACAGGGATCACAAAGGAATACTGAATGCTAAACCCCAACTGCGGTAAACGTGCTGTTTCTATAATCCCATCTTTGCGTTCGTGTTAACAACTTGACAGCTTAAACTTCATATATCTCGCGCTGTCAGACATTTTCAATGTTATTTTGTACCACCCAACTCTCCACTAATCCTAGTCAGGAATTTTAGAGGAAATTGGTTTAATTAAACTGAATTAAGTGGTCAACATTATTGACTACTCGTCCTCGCGCATTAGTCCGCTCAAGTAGCACGCGAATTCGAGTCCTGATTGTTTCGTGGGGATTCTACATGAGCGAATGGACGTCAGAGTGGCATTGCGGGAGGATAACAGCTTTGAGGTGACCGACATGAAATGTATTTAGTTACAGAAAGAGGAACAACATGGGACTCGGGGTCTGTGTCCTTGTCTATTCCCCGACTCACGGAAGTTTGCCTAAAACATCAACATGACTCCCTCACGCATATTGCCAACTTTTACGAAATAAACGCTCGAATCACTCCCGCTAGGATAAAAACCAATAATGTCATCCGCCGCCTGTTTTGTTATGTGAGGTTAGGGTTCAGTAACTTCATTGATGTACTTCGTGTGAAGCTAACTGCTATTAACTCACGAAAAAATATTCAATAGAATGCGAATCGTAAAACAGCCAAAATTTTTTAAATAAAATATATTTTTAGTCCATCTTACGGTCGCATAATACTTCCAATAACAAACAAGTCGCTGTTGTAATTCGTCGTTCCATAATACATTCCACACAGTTATCCTAAGCATCTCGATATTGTTTCGTCAGAACATAAAAAATATTTTATAATCACAGCAAATTACCTTTAACCTATATACTTGATTAATGATAGTAAAGAATGCAATGCATGATTTGAAAATTGTTGTGAAATAAACACTTTGATTTTGGATTATGTTAAAAAAATATACGCATAAATTCCTTCCAAGTGATGCCAAACTTTAATTGGTTTTACCGAACAATGGGACATTCACTTACAAAATAAAATACGATTCTGTTTTGTATATACGGTTCCTACGCGGATAGTTCAGAAGAGGAAAGTTCGGATAATTTTAATTCTCACCCCAGAAACTCTTGTAAACCTTTATTCAGGGAATTAAATATCTTTACACTTCCCTGCATTTATATTTATGAAACGGTCGTGTTTGCTAAGACCGAATTACTGATGTGCCACCCTTGCTTCATACGAAACTGTCTGGTGCGTGAACACAATATACGCAATAGGAATAATATTCATCGTCCTAGAGTGTCAACCACTCTTTGCCGAAGAGGACCATATCATTCGGGAGTCGATCTATGAAATTCCCTCCCCAAAAATATAAAAGTTATTATGAAATTGAATTTCTTTAGATCCGCGGTTAAAAGCTACCTCCTGCATCAATGGATATTTTACCTTCTACAATGTAAAATAATTTATTTATTTCAATGAAAGTTAAATCCGTCCTGTTCTTTATCATGCCATTGCTGTAGTACTTTAAAAAAAACATAACAATTTCAAAAATTATTTTCTTGCATGATTATGTTGTGTTTTATATTCACATTATTTAGTTCCATGTGTATTCAACTTTGGCACGGTTATATTAATTCTGTAGCCTCACCCTGATCCGGGTATTTCTCCGGTTTTCCTTCGGGTAGAGGCGGAATTTTTATACGGGTTCTTTAGGTTTTTGTATGGGGGCGCGTCTATTGAAAAAATAAATCGTGAATTTAGTGTCATTTCAATTCTTGTGATTGTAAACACTATATTCAGAATAATCTATAGTTCGATAATAATTCGTACATGTGAAATAAATTTTTTGTGTTAAATTACAAACTTGTTTATATT
>NNCF01128139.1:324311-348391 GCA_002313205.1 Laupala kohalensis | reverse complement strand
TGTTTTATATATATATATATATATATATATATATATATATATATATATATATATATATATATATATATATATATAAGATCTAACTCTTTTGTTTCCGAAATGGGGCAGTCTTCAGAGTCTTATGAATAGTTTCCCAATTTGTTAAAGCAGACTTGAAGAAAATTACTCTGGTCGTAACTTTAGTTATTACTGTCGTTATATCTGGGTGTGGCTAACATGGGTGGCATCCCTGACCCGTAAATTGCGTGGAGGAGACCGCAAGTTATTTTTAATTTTAACCCTGCTCTCGGAAGTGGAAATTCACGAATTTTTTTGTGGAAGCTGTATGTTTTCAATATACTACAACAGATATATCAAAAGACTAAAAGATTCATATTGTAATGATAAATGTAAAATCAATACAACAATCATTACACTTCAGAGATAATCAAATAAATGATTTATATATTACGTCTTCTCTTCACTGATTGTCGATGATAATAATTGTTTATATTATTTAAGATTTGCATATTATATTAAAGACAATCGAAATCACTGGTTTATTTTCATGTATCTCTTCAACTCTTAACATCTAGATGTACGGACGAACAGAATGGAATACTACGAAATGACGAGCAAACTGGAAGAGGACAGAACTTCAACATAGATTTTTTACGTGATATACTTTATTAACAAGGATTAAGAATATCACATGGGATACTTCGCAACAATCCTTTACTTTGGAGGAATTGGTCTGATGTTGACAGATTGATGTTCGTGACAAGCAGTAAAATATTTTGTCATTCTGTTATTATTTATTGATGCAAAAGGTCTTTTCAGTCGCGTGGCGGCCATTTTCAGTGCTACAAAAAATCTACAAAATAAATATAAATTGAAACATTCTAAAAACAATCTACCTTCTTCTTCTTCGAAAAGTTAATAATTTTCAATATAATATGAAATAATAAAAGGAAATGAGAAAGCTTGCATACCTGGGTCCTTTGGCGAGCGATGGCTGAAAGCTCCGTTGTCTCATGACGGGTCGGATTAAATAGGGAAGTTTCAGGAGTTTCCATTGAAGTCACGGGATTTCCATGTAACGGGTTTCTGTTGTTTTATGGCTAATTTTAGCAGGGGGGAGGAAATATCTGGAATTTGATGATTGAGTGTAAAAATGTTGGAATTAAGTGAATTGTGAATGTGAATGTTTTCTAATTTAAGTCTTTTCCAGTAATTATATTCTATTTCTAAAATTTAGAAATCATGGATTGTGTGGAATTCACTTATATTTTCAGTCAGTTTTAGGAGAGCAGTTTGAATTATTCTACTTTGTTTAAATATTGATAGAATATTATCTCTACATCAAGTAATGTTTGATGTTGTAGCACTCTCTGCTCTTTATGATACATTAGATGAAGTTGGCATAATAAGGGAACGAACATTGGAACAGTTTTATATGAAAAATGTGCAGATTTTCGTTTGTTACTTGCACGTGTCGCCACTTTCGCGAATGAAAATCCATACGTAGTCTCCCATCATGATTTCATTATATGATCATTGATAATTGTATTCAAATAAATGCTTATGTTGGCGGAAACGCTCTGCGTGTAATACTTACAAAATTTCCCACGACCATTGACAATGAATTCGAGTTATAAAAAGTTGTGAGAAACGTATTACAAATTAACGTTTCGGAGCATAAATTTTGTTCATTTCCAATAGATTTCAATTGGCATTATTGGTGAAATGGATCAAACGGCATTAAGGATCAAAAAGGGAATTCGCGCAGTGTTTTTAAAATTTCACGGAACTATAAAAAGTCGCTATGAACTTTGCAAAAATCTGTAACAGTTAAGTTTATATCAACTATGGTGATATTTTATTTGTGAAGGATAATTCTGTATAATTTTGCAGTGATAGATTGTACATTGAGAGAAATCTGGTAGGTTAAGGGGCCTAATGAACCAAGTGCATCTCATCTGATTTCAAGATATCGGCTTCTAAAGTTTTCTTTGATAAGTCAATTCTGTGGTGAACCGAGAAATTCGCTTCACACCACCTCACGAAAACACACTACAAGAACTATCATTCACCATTGGAAAATTCAAATAGCAGAATAGTTTAGGAAAGGGAAAGAACAAAATACTAGTTTCTTCTTCGTGAAAAGGCAAATTGCGAGACTCCAGAGTGTTCACGCGCAACTGGATTCAATCTCTAAGGCCTGTATTACACGATCATATTTATATGTCATATCTCTATTATTAAAGATCTTAGATGAAACATATCAGTGTCATTCACGATCTTTGATAATAGCTAAGCTACGATCATATACCTGTGACATTTCCTCTCGTTGAGGTGAACCTATGTCATATCTTTAATCATTTATCATTGATAATGCACATATGACATAGAAATATGAACGTGTAATACCGGCCTAATTGTTTTATGACCACATAAAATTTTCTTATGCGAGTTTTTGCTTTGTACCCTGAATTTTGTAATTATAAGTTTATGTGATTGAAATAAAAAAGTTAGGCAAATTAGCTTTTAGAAAGTATGAACGGGAAAAACATTGATGAAATATATGAATTTAAATACACATCTACCCCCATTATAAATGAAACGGGATATTCAGTTGGCTTATTTACTAATATAGGGTAATGCGATTAATAATTAATTGTAAAGCAATTTGACGCACAAATTAAACATGTGAAACTCTTCAGAGAGCAAATTTACTGCTTAATATGGAAACTAGTGGTGGAAAACCATTATGTAATTTATCATTATCATATCAGTTTACGAAAAGTGTGTTCTACGTCTGCTTGGTCCATTTCTACCGCTAAATATTATTCAAGCTTCTTGAAAGAGTAAACTAATGTGTGACAGTAGCAGACAGAAACTATTTTACTGCATCTACACCAAATTTTCAAGCGAAATACCGCTAATGCGGATGTAATGCATACTAATTGTACTTTATTAAATTTAAGCAAAATCGTTGCGGCCGTTAAAAAATCATTTAAAAGAGTACTTTGACCTTTATGTGAAGTACCCTTTGCTTTAAGGTAAAAAAATTAGAGCCCGTTCGTCGACAACAAGTAAATTCTACCGCAAATACGAAATGCGAATTAAATCGATTCATCCGTTTACTCAGAGTCGCTGCGCACAGACGGACAGACGGACAGACGGACAGACGGACAGACGGACAGACGGACAGACGGACAGACGGACGGACCTTATGCCAAAAACACTTTTTCAGAATCAGAGATCGCTAAAACGGATATTTCCGTCGAAATATCGCTTTCGAATGTTTTCACGATTGCAATACATTCTATGTACTACGTACATGAGAAACTAAAAAGAGAACTCTAATTCCTTACAAAACTTAAATTTATGAAACAAGAGCAAGTTATAGAGAAACCGTTACCTTTGTAATTTTAAACCATTAAAACTTAATATAACTCAAATGTTGAGACATCAGTCAATTTTATAGATACTATTAATATTTGTTTTTGCCGAACCGGTTTATCTTCAGTGGAGAGCAAATCGTTCTCGGGATCTTCTCGCAATGGAAGCGAATGAATAAGTAAATAAACGGCGGTCTTGTCGCATGGAGCTCGATTCCTCGGAGACCCGGGGAACAGTCGCAGGAGGCTGCTCACGGGGCTGGACCCTAGCGCCTGTGGCCCGCACTCAGCTCCAGCACAGGAGATGAGGCGTCAGCGACGCGAATCCATCATCGGCCGAATGCCATTGACGTTGCCAATTCTCTGCGGAGTTGCAGCTCTGGCAGGAGTGAATAATGTGATTGTTTTCTCGTATCGTGCTGCGGAAGGGGATTCATCATTATGAGAATGTCACTCGTGCTGCGACGTACCATATTATGCTGTATTTCATATCTCCGCACTTATTAGAAGTGAATATTTAGTTCTGCCTCATTCCCTTTATGACACTAAAACCCTTTGATATTCGCATACGAGTATATTTGAGTTCCATGTGAAAGGAATGAGGGTCTGAACCTGACCTCACGATTTTTGCTCCTGTCGTGTACCAATACAGCACAATGAAAAATTTGACTGTCAAAACATATTTTGGCGCACCGGATTCTTCTTTTACATAATCTTTTAATTGGCATAAATTAGCAACTTCGATATCGTTAATTACACATATGCCACAAATGATATAATTATTTTTATAATATTTTGAAAGGTTGTATCCTATTTAACTACAACAAAATACAAATATGGAAATATTAAATATTACTACTGTTATTACTAAATTGTATGTAGTATACAAATATATATTGGAGTATTTAAAAATGTTTAAAACTCCATCCGTCTTAACCATTTATACCTCGAATCTCAAAGTCTTTCTCCTGAAATTTGGCATATATAGCACTAGGGTTAGCGTATGATTCTTTAAAAAGAGTGAAATTTTTGAAAAATTTCAAATCTTACAATTTTTATATGGGATGAATACTGTTAACACCCTGAAGTAACTTGTGTTGCTTATCACGAAAAAAGTCTTATAAAAAGCATTAAAATAAGGTATAGATGAGACCTCTCTGTGTAACACTATTTTAAATAATTTTGAAAAGTCTATATTACCATTTGTGGGTCATTTTTGCCATATTAACATTTCCGTATAAAAGAGACCACAGAGACAACAAATTCAAAGACAAGATTCGACGTGTACTTCATGAGTGGAAACCAGATTCCAAAAATTATGACATTCTTGAGATGTCGAAGACCTTTGTTTCGTTGACCTGCAATGACTTAAACTACCAATATGTTTGGTTTGAAGAAGTATATTACAATGTATTACAACGAAATCTTATTTATTGAATTTGCATTTCCGGTTAGTGTGATGAACACGGATTAATACAGTAGTCACAATTTATGCAAAACAGTATTTGTCTTTAGTATAGTTCATCTGTGAACTCGTACTTCATAAGCTGACCAGAAATAATGTTGGTGAGCCATCAAACATTAGAAGATATATTTATGTGAGGTGGATATTGTAGAAACCATTTGTAACCATGAATTGCACCGAATTACCCATATGTCCAGAAAATCTCAAAATATTCTTGGTTCAAAATGGTAACTACATCGACTTTTCTTATGAATTAGATTGAATTCTTGGTTAACTTTTTTTTGCGTGTTTGTGAAAAAAGCGTTTTTGTACAACACGTTTCATGCGGGGTTGGCTACGACGGATGATATGAGAGTTATGATTTGGCCCTCACGGTGACGCACACCTTATGCAAGTCATGGTAATGATTATGGATGGTGTTAGTTTTACTGATGGAACCAAATGAAGAATAACATAGGATTCACGAACATGGACGCCATACGGGTGGATCTAATTCGCAAAACATTTTTCAGGGACTCGAACGTCTGTCTGAAAGGATTATTTGTAAATATTGACTGATGTATTCTAGTTACTCAGTTCAATTTAGAATGGGAATTATTAACATACAAAAACTGATTATTTCTTAATTTAGTGTGGTGCATACCCGTAAGACGTTAAAACAACTCCCTTCTCCCACGTAGTTTAGGGGTAAAAACCGGAATCTTGACAACAAGTTTCGGAACCAGAAACAAGCAAAACACCTCAGGAACTTGTTAAATGTGGGTATACGAAAGAACCAAATAGCATAATTAGTAGTATATCTGGTGATACAGATCATGCATGCATTTTTTTGCCAGAAATTTGGCTTAAGTAGTGAGAGGGTGAGATCCTTAGCCAAAATTAGTGGGTTCGAACCCCTACGACGGGTGATATTTGTAAAGTGATTTCACCGACAGCAGTGGTCTGGTGGTAGCGTTTGCGCTTCCATGATTCCGCTCAGCAGTAGAGCGTGTCCTTAAACCCTGCTCGGCCGAGCTGGATGAGATTTTCAGCTGGGGTTTCCCTCATCTACTCCAGACAAATGTCGGTTTCCCGTCATACCAACATTTATCCTTCCCAAGTCCCTCTCCCAAGTCCAACGTTTAGGATGAGGAGCAGGCCTCAAGAGCTGAACCCCGTTTTGCCAAAGAGACACGTACTAAATAAAGAAAATAATCCTTTTTATTCATCCATATCACTTATAGTTTCCTCGCAGCTAGGCGTCTATTGTCTCATGCAGTTGTGATAATGGAAAACTGTACGGACAGACCCTTATTGCTGACATCATAGTGAAAAGAAGAGTAGAAAGAAGTTAATACTATTTTAGAGACTGACAGTAATGCATCTATTGGCACTCAGAATATTACTTAGCATAAGTAGTATTTTCGTAGAGATATTAAATTTATCTCGCTTCGTGTAAGGTAGGATCTTGAGGAATAAACTCGCGATACCAACAATTTTCGCGCGCTGATCACCTTCCCAACTTCCGGAGATACATCGCGGTTAATTGGTCTCTTGGGATCGTCGCTTCTACGTCAACTCGTTAGTGGCTGTTGCGTAGAATTGAGGGTCCTTGTTTTTGAGTCAATAAATCTTCCGCGTTTACGAGCTGCAGTGAAAATCCTTGTACGCTGTATTTTAGAACCCTTGAGGATGCAGAACCCTTGAAATTCTTGTTAAGATAACTCTTCTTGAGATGGAGGGTATAGGTTATTATTAATGACTAGTTCATACAATGACCAATAGTGAGTTCATTGACCACCTTTTAGGAATATATCAGTGACGTACCGTATTATGTTTTCAATGTCATATTTAGTGATACAAATTAGTTTGTGTATAATGAAATTATTTTCATTTTTTACTTGTCATTTTCACAATATATTTAAATATATAGTGCAAAGGAATATATTCTTCATTTGCCCACCATTACTCTCCATTTGGCTATGTCATAGGATGTGACTGAGCGTGAACTAATATCAGACAAGTTTAAAATAAGAAGTCAAAGAAATTAACTATTGAAAATGTGAAATGTTAAAGCTATGCAGAATACCAGAATCAAACTCTCTCTTGCGACGTGGTTCCGTTTTCCACCACCTTCCCCAGGAGGGCGCCACAGACATCCCCGAATTGTGGACACGATGTTCTTGTGATTTATTTGCGTTATGGGAAGTCGCATGCAGACAATATTCAGTAGTATGATCAAGTAGGTGGTGTTGATAAAGTGATGGCAGAAAGTTTTTCTGCATCTTGGAGGGATGTGTATTTATTGCTCTTATTTAATTACACTAGTGCGTAAGGATATTTGGAACTTTCGTTGTCCTTCGTCGTGCGTATACTGATGTGCGATAGCATATTTGTCTGGTTTAGGTTTGCCAGGTGCGCCCATTTTCCATGGACATACCGATTTTAGAGGTATCATGATACAAACGTTTTATGCGGCTGTTATTAGGCATTAAATTATGCAGCTGTTTCATACATTAATGAGTGATTACCCATCGGTCGTTACTTTGAAATGGATGAGTATAACAGTATTATAAAGGAGAGTATAATATAAAGGAATTGATTCATATGTTCATTGATTTTAAGAAGTTATCACAGCTGTTCAGAAGTGTCCAGAAAATTTGACTACATTAACCCCAAACTTCTGAAATTATTTTCTTTTATGACTCTGACACGTATTTCAATACGCAGTTGTAATCTGACTGGTATTTCAGTTATGCAAGTATTGCCCTTTTCAATACTTGCACATTTTTTCTCAAGTTCCCATGGTATAATTAGAAAAAAATACCCATTTTACATTGGATAATGTGAAGAAATTTAACTCAACTGTAATTCAGACCGAACGCTTGTATGCTTGATAAACAAAAATTATGTATAGCGGAGAGAAGACTTGTGAATTAAACGGATTAAGCAAAAAAAATCACAAATATGTTCCTGCGTGACAAGAAGGAGAATTATATACCTACTAATAATATGCTTTTTTCCTTATTTAAATGTTGTGTAATATCGATATATAAAATGATGACCTTACTAACTAGTTATGCATATTGAAGTGTTTGCTTTCGACCTAAAACCCATACGCATGAAGAATGAATTCTAAGACCATCCAAAAAAAGTTTTTATCTACTAAAAGAAAACTTCTTAATTTTAAATGTGGTCTAGAATCGTAAAAAGAAACTAGTGAGTCCGTTCGAAGACTTCGCAGTCGTACCAACATGACAGTACCGATCAGTGCGCTCACTCTGCCGAGAATACTGTAAATAACATGCACAGCCATTAAACATTATTTCGTTTTCAAGGATATAGACGAAATAAATTTTATAATGAACTTAATAGAGTGAACTCATTTAATTCGTATTTCGTTTTGAAAGTAAATTTGAAATTAATAGCAAACAACATACTTTCTTTGGCGCAATGTGGATTTCAATTCAAATTCTGTGGACTTAATACAAGTTCATCCTTCCGAGAACAGTGCACCTGGGAGGTATACTCAGTCTTCAAATAAAATATTGCAATATGGCTGGCTAACACGAATTACCAACTTCTACGAATTTAAGTAATATCCAAATAAATATTAATAGTCACCAAAATGACTATTAGCTGCGGAAAGTAAAAGTTAATTGCACAAAAAGCTAAGACACAAGGTAATATTCTTTCCATGCGCTCAGTGCCGAAAGATTAGAATAGCATCACAAGAGAAAGAGAATTGAATTGATTGCCGATGTCGGTGATAGATGTAAGTGTACACTTATCATTACTCTTAAGGACGATGGCGAAGTAAATGCGTGGACGACACTGCGTGCAAATCCTGGAGCAACAGACCAATTAGACTGGCAATAATTAAATTAATAAGTAAATAATTTATCGTCATAAAACTGCATATGACCACGTTGAAGACAATAAGCTAATTTATTGCAAATACTTAAGAATAAACTGATGAAGACTGTGCTGTCCCGTTCACGTTGTTTCCTTCGGTTACATTCTATGTGAGGGCAGATAGCTGGTATAGTTCATGAATTTACTGCAATTCTATGGATTTCATCGAACCGTGATTGGTATGAACTGACATGCAACTCACTTACTTACTGCAATTCGAATTTAAAATAATCTGTGTAAGGATACCTCATTTTTGTAAATTGGTTAAGAATTATGGGAGAAAAAGGAATATAAACGGAAAAGTACATTTTAGAAATAAAATATAGTCCAGTCATTCAGTGTTCTAAAAACGGTCTATCCGGACAGTTATAGAGAAATAGCGTTTTTCACTCCGTTTTTGTTTTGAGGACGCTGATTACGAATTTCAATCTTGTCTCCTCGAGAATGTTCGGTAAATAGACAGAAACT
Organism: Laupala kohalensis; assembly: GCA_002313205.1. Lineage (NCBI taxonomy): Eukaryota > Metazoa > Arthropoda > Insecta > Orthoptera > Trigonidiidae > Laupala > Laupala kohalensis. The sequence goes on along the minus strand of NNCF01128139.1, from coordinate 339,181 downwards.
ACAAAAATTCCTAAAAATCGCGCACCTTTTTGATTTTTATGTATAATATGAAAACTGTGCACAATACAATGAAAATATTTATTCGTAAAAATAAACTAGAAAAAATGTACAACTACTAGCATCCGTTCTTTTTTCTCAGATGAAGCATAGATCCGGTAGAGGGATTTGAATTTCTACTCCAGCATTTTGGAAATGTTTGTCTGAAAATTGGAGAAAAAAAATCTGAAACCATGCTGATTTATGTATTTTTAAGATGCTGATTACGCTTTTTAACTTTTCCATTGTGAAAATTTTCAGAAAATAAGAAACATCAAAAAACCATCACGTTTTTTATTTTATTTTTGCTTGTCACTGGAAACACGCATGTTTAAAACATTAATAATTACAGCAAGAAACCAGAGAAGATTTTCTGTTATCTATTTCTTTGCGGATTTTGTCAGGTAAATAGTTTGCCCGTTAGAACGTATTAAATTTGTAAATTATGCTCGATATAAATTCGACGCGCTGTAACGGGCGAATTATTAGTCTGACAGAAAGAATGTTGAAAGTAATTTGTTGGAACTTTTTGCTGCTTCCTTTTCATAAGGAAACATTTTTCTTCGAGAAGTGTTTTCTTCGTAGTTGTATCTTCGCTTCCACGATCTCGCAGAGTGGTAGAGCGTGGGTTCAAATCCTGTTCGGCTGAACTAGGTGAGGTTTCGAGTTGAGATTTCCCTCACTTACTCTAGACAAATGTCAGTTTGATACCCGGCAACCCATCATCTCGCCTTCCCTATTCCCTTTCCCAAATCCAACAGTTAGGTACAAAAGCAGGCCTCATGACCTGATCCTCACCAAAAGACAAAATAAAATACATAAATACGTTGTCAATATTTTTTGACCTGAATACCTTATATTATTTTCTTTATCGTAAAAGGTTTCACTGCTTCGTCTCAAAGACGTTGGTTGTAAGAACTGCGCCTGTGTATGTGCCAGGGTCTGGATAAGGAGCTCTGACACTTGGAACTCGCAGTCAAAATCCTCGGGATCTGAGAAAGGCGAGGAAGTCCCTTATGTGTATCGCCCCGCTGTAAGCTACTTCCGCCTTATTCCCAAGGAGGTCAATCTTTCGCGGAAGGGAGCAGAGGTGGGAAATCAACTCGGACATGCTCCGTTGCATAGCAAGCGTGCTATCGATCATACCGCAGTGTCAGGTCAAAATTCTCATCGACCTATAATGATCCATTTCTCGTCCAAACTTAAGTCAAAAAGCGAGTTGATCCAAAGAGAGTTCTGTCTTTAGCTACGCACGCATCGCCGTCCCGGGTTTCTCACAAGTTGTCTCCATTGCTTTGCATTCTTATGAACCTACTGAGTCGGCACGCACTTGCGAAAAGTCCTCAGAGAAAGATCTTATGGAGTGTCGGGAGGCTCATTTGCAGTTTATGTCTACGGACACTCGCATTAGAACCAGCTATTCGCCACTTCAGTTGTTTTGTATTGTGTTGAGTGATCAGAATGGAATGGTGAGCAGGTTACACGTGTATCCTAATCATTTACGCCTGTGCGATACCTTCCGAACCAGTGCGCACGTAGCTTTTCTCGTGCATTGGCTTGAGCCAACAGGTGTCGCTTACTGGTAGCGTCTTCGTTCCGTAACTCACTGCTGAGTGGGAAATCCCCTACTCGACCTAACTGAGTGAGGTTTTCACTTGGGGTTTCCCTCATTCTTCATACCAATCCCTGTTCGGGACACTGGATTCCCCGGCAATCCAACATCTCTCTTTCCCAATTCCGTCACCCAAATCAAGTGGTTAGTTGGAAGAGCAAACCGGAAGACGTGAACCACGCAGTCTCATAATAAATGAGACATGAAATAAAAAATAAATGATATAACCTACCTGGTCTGCACAAATTAATAATTAATACTCATGAATAATATTTAAAACCGCGTGTTGAGTAGCGTGAATGAAAGAATAATTCCAAAAAACAATTTGTATTATTTAATATTAAACACGTTTAATTTAATACTTTTAGTCATGTTTGCACTGAGAGAACAGGTTTGGATGTGATATACATATCCAAAGGAAGGAGAGGATATCTCCAAACCTTTGGATATGGCATCCCCACTTTTGGATGAGAGACTTCAACCTTTTGATGTGACATCCCAATTGTACAGTTTTCAAATTATAGTGTTGGATATTTCCAAAGGTTTGGAGAAATGCTATCCTTCTTCCAGGGTTCTCACATTCATAGTGTTTTCATCTATTGGATTTTTCGGTGAAATCAAATATCATGAATGTTTACCAGTATTTGGTGAGGAAAAATGTTCCACACTGGATGCACATACGGCATTCAAATGCGCGTGCCGTGGGATCCGTGTCACCGCAGCGTCGTCCCGCTCACAGCCTTCGTATTTGGCACCGCTTCGCTCCGTCTGGTACCGCCCTCTTTTCCACGGGCCCCCAGCGACTCCTTACACAAAGTCGAGACCCACTAGTCATATTACTAATTATCGTTCAAATAAGACCCTCCCATATCACAAATATCAAGCGTGCCCACTATTAGGGAATGTCTGTGGCGCTGTCACGGGGAGGGAAGTCGAAAACCGAACCACGTCGCGGAAGAGTTTGACTCATGCGCCATACAAGGGATAGGTATGACTTTGGTGCAGTCTTGCGGTTAATTTGAGACTCAACACTAAAGTAGTTCAAATTCTCACCTAAAAATAAAATTAGTTCTGTACGTGTCATAATATGAACATAATAACAACAAATTTGTATTTAATAAAACGCAAGAAATTAGAAATTTATGTGAACCTAAAGAAAGTATTTTCAAAAGCTATGTGGGAAGGTGTAGAACATACGATAATCTCTAGTATGATCAAGTAGGTCTTGTACGAACTATCCCAGCTGCCTTCGGAACTCTTGAGTTTTGAATCTTGGAAGAACTCAGAGGTAGGATTCGTTCATCTAAGTGCAGAACACCAACTTTCTAATTATACAAGTATGATGAAACGCTCATACTTCTTAAGTTTTCCAATTATTTAACAGTTCGGTAAGATGGAAAATAATTTACAGGAAATATTACAAACCCAAAGCTTTAGAGATAAGCAATGTTCTTTCTATATCAATATTTTGTAACAAACAAACTTTCTCATTTCGATATTAAAGTCATAATATCATTCTGATTATTACTAATTTTGAAAATGGAATCCAAAAATACCTTCAAAGTCACACAGCTGAACATATTTCTTTAGGGAAAGAATCACAATCACACACAGAAACAAAGCTGCAAAAAAACAAATATTAATTTTGTATTGATAGGCTTTGTTAATAAAGAGGAAAGTGCAATTTGCAGACCTGAAAAAATGAATTTACTTAGCATACTAAGTGAGGCAAAAGTAAATCACTTTTTTATAAATAAATAAATAAATTGATCAAAGAAATTTATAGTAAGAAAAACATAAGCATATGATCTCGAGGACGGCAATAAACCAGTTTTGATGAATTCGTAAAGATTTACTATATAGAGGACGATAATTGCCATTCTTACTGTTCAATTCTTCGTGGGGTATAAATCCGTCATTTCAATTGATTGTTCAAATTAGAAATGTATGTGAACCTAAAGATGAGACGTATTGATGTCCGACTGTAAGTTATGCTCAGCATTCAACTCTATAAATGAATCCTGCCTGTGAATGATTTAAAGATTCAACCGAAGTGCTCCGAAGGGTGTTGGGGTAGTTTGGAGAAGGAGTCTCTGGCGGCGATGCCATCTTTGTTGCGTAATGAGTCTCCCCCTAGGTGTTTTTATTTCGATACCCAGCCTTTCTTTTACTTATTTATTTATTTATTTATTGTTACATCAATTTCATTTTTAGAATACATAAGTGTTCTCTCTACAGTTGACTTTTTATTACCCTCATCATCCAAGTTATCGTGATTCTCGATTATCCGAATTACTGTTGGTCCCGGATAGCTTTGATAAATGAAATCCGACGATAGGTGCACAAAAGTAATTCGAAATCTTACTTACTCTTTCGATACGTTCGCGTATGAGGACGTCGACAAACTTCAATTTTTTATACTTTTCAGTAAGCGATGAAAACTTGAGTTAAATCACTGTAAAATCATTGGAAATGGTATCAATTAATTTACTATAGTTAATTGGTCATGGAATTATTTACTTTATAAAAAAATTGTAAATCCGACTGTGACACTGACATATATTATGAATAAATTGCCGATGTCGTACACGTTGCATAGAGGACACAGTAAAATTGTATCGGAAATAAATATCAATAGAATTTTGGTTGTGTCATGAAATTTTGACCGCTTCCTTTAAAAAAATCTTTCAATCCTGAAAACTCATTAAGTGAACGAAACATGTCCTTCATAAGGACCCGACGTATTTTAAAAAATAGTGAAAACAAATGACCTTATTTTTTGGAGACAGTTTAATTCTGAATTGAATTAATAAAATACACGTGTCACAATTTTGAAAAAGAAATTTGGATAATAAATCACTAATAACTTGTCACTCGCTAGCAATGAACTAGCTCACCTGGCGAAGTTTCGCATTAGAGGCGAAACATAGTGTTACTTTTATGTCTTTATCATTCAAATTGTTCTTTTTTTAAAATCAAAACATGTATATCTTATTTTGTGTTATTAATTAGAGTCAAAATTAATCTGTCTGCAAGACACTCAGGTCGTTTTTTAAAACTATTTTTACTCAGAAGAACAGAGTCATACATCACCATTAGTATTTTAAGAAATATTACAGATTGAAAACTTTCCAATCTCAACACTACCTGAATGAGGCAAAAAAGGAACAACTAAAAGTGAAAATTGGAACATTTCAACAAAGAACTCAAAATTTTGTTTTGAATTTTGTATATCACATTAATCTTTCGTCTTTTCATGTAACTTGCGTTCTTTAGAAGTCAATAATTTTTACAAAGTACAAAAATTACATTAAACTTTCAATATTTTTTCATGTTCATAAATGCTAAATTTACTGATACCCAATGTGTGATAATACTTCATAATATTTTGTGGTCAGCTTACTTGAAACTTTTTTTAAATGTCGCTTGAATTCGATAAAAACACCATTGTCCTATGGCTATGGAAAATCTCATGTTTAAATTTCATATGATCGATTGAGTAGCGTTGAAATTATTTAAGTTATAAAACTGTTCGCTACATAATTTCATCTTACCATCACTTGAATGCTTTTCAATTTTAAGGGCTCAGAACATTTTTGTGTGTTTTCCTTTAGCTCTGAGCACAGAATTTGAAGTTTGAAGATGATTGGAAAGATTTTTCGTAAGATTTGGTTTGTTGATTGACAATGTTTTAAAAATCTTTTGTTAATTTTTATCTCCCCTGATGCAATCCTTGGATGTCTATTTTTCTTATCATATTAGTACAAGACGGACAGACATGAACGACTCATTGACTAAATTCTCGGAACTACTTTCTTTGCCCAATGCATTTGAAATCTATTGACCGATGACATCCGGTCCGACGTCTGAAGATGCTATTACTGTAACGCGATGAAATCTTGGATCTTGTCATGTTCACGCCGAACCAGGCATACTGGATTTGAGCAACGATACCATGAGAGAGGGGAATATGACGTTCTCTTTTCTTGTCGATCTTTCAGGTTCTACGTATAGATCGAGTATGACAATTGTGTCACTCTTAATAAGAACCCATCCAACTGAGGTCTCTTGCGTCCCTCCCCCGAAAAAAAAATCGATAAATGAAACAGTACTCTACGTATTAGTTTACATAGATCTAGATCACGTCTTTTAATCGTTAAGTAAATTAATTATTTTTTTAAAGCATGATTTTGCAAACGACTGTATTCTATTCTTTGAGTCGAAGAATACGTAACCAATATAAACTTTAATAAAAATAACATTTTTTGGCGTGTTCAGGCCATTTATCTTTTTCATTGTTCCCCCTTATCGTTGAGAACGTTTTACCCGTTTCAGAGTCTCCTCCGAGTCTTAATCAAAATCACGAAAAATACATTTTTAATTTAAAAATATGAAACCCTGAAAATAATTGGCTAACTAATAAATAGAAGCTGTTAACATACGTGTGTTCTATGATTCATTCTATCAGAAGACTGAGTTAATACACAGCCTGCTGAGATTCAAGAAGTATCACTGCGTACGCCTCTGCCCCCGGACCCTGGCACCTTCTGCAGCCGACCCAGTGTCAACTATTAATTTATAGAAGNGCATGAGCGCGTAAAGCTCAAGGTCCCGGGTTCGAATCCCGGTCCCGTCTCCCATTTTCATTCGACGTAACATGATTAATCTGTTACCCGGCGGTGAGATTCACCGCAATCTAAGAGATTTCTATGTTATAGAAGGAAATTCCAATTGTCATTCTGTTACTTATATCCACTAGATTACAATCTGAAGCCAGAAGATATCAGCGTGCGAAAAGACAGGAGAGGGAGAAACTACGGAACAAGAGGAATACAAGAAAGCACTTTGTGCATATAGGAAAAAGAATAAGGAATGTAAATCTGAAACATGGGAAGACGGAAACTTGAGCGAGGGTGAATGTGGAGCAAAACAGAGCTGAAGAAATTTTGCAAAGATTTTTAAAGCTCAGGGGTTCTATTGTCTAAATGTTGGGCTGGAAGTGGGGTGGCGAATTGTCTCAATGAAAATGATATTTTTAATGGATATTTTAACTGAAGTTTTTTAGTAAAGTCCTAAAAGTAGTTCTCAACTGTAGGTAAATTAATTGAATGTAAATTAATATAGTAGTGGAAAAGTCAAATTATGCATTATAATATATAGTATCAGTATGAATGTTGTACCCCACTCGCGAGTCCGACATCTGCTACCCTAATGACGAAATCATTTCCCTCCTATTAGGGTTGTTGCATATGGAACAATTACGCTTCCTCTCAATCACATCGATTGCTGAGTAATTAATTTGTAAAATGTAACGATTCTGTGCTCCTTATCATTAATAAACGTAATTTTATTCCGTTGGAATGTTAATATTAGTTATTGTCTTTTATTTCATTATAAATTTGAAGCGAAATACTATTTTCATCAGTTGCACAGTACAAAGTGAAAAGGATATACAATAGAACTCCAATTACCCAGATCACCAATTATCCGGATCGGAGATTATGCATTTTTTATTACTGAACACAAACTATAGCTATTATTTCAGTGTACAGAGAACACTATAACCAATATAGTACTTTTAAATCACACAAATGCTTTTTAACAGTATATTTTGTGTTTTTGTTTTTTCCTCTGCAAAATGTTTCTATGTCATTTTGCTTTAAACACGATTTTTTGGAAGAAATCGAATTATCCGGAAATTTTACTATCTGGACCGGGTCCCGTCCAAATTAATTTGTATATTTTGAGATCTATTGCATGTTGTATTATAAAAATCATTCATGAAATAGTGTGTGATTTGAATCAAGGAATTCGTCTTGGGCTAGAAATAAATTTAAATTTTAATATATGCAAATGGATTTGTGTTTAGGGAGGAAATAATTAAAATGCTTGAACGAAAGTGTGATGATCTAAAGGACCCTAGTGTGGATATTAAGAATAGCCTTGTTTCGGTCGAGCTTTCCATTAGAAACTTGTTCCTGTGATTCAAATGCGGGACCACCTCGCCGGTTAATAAGAACCAGATTTCTACCGCGGACGTTGTATGAGACACAGCAGTTGTAGTTGATGCGAAAGGAACCTTCATTAGCTAACACTTCATTTTCTTCATTAGTTACTTAAGATGGAAATGGTTCATTGAAATATTTCATCACCTTATCCTTATATTCTAGATTTGAACCTGCGTTATGCCGTAGGTACTGTGTATGGTGCAAGCTTCAAAGATTAGTAGTAAAATATCAGAAGGTGACTGGCTACCTCCCTTACTTTGTCAGCACTTCTTCGTTCCGTGACGTCTGGACCCAGAGATGCTCCCTCGGGATGACTCACCTACTGGATAATTCTTCTAGCAATTTATTTTAATTTTGGATTCTTTATTTATTTATTTATTATTTATTTTGTGCCTTTTGGCGACATTCGGGACATGAGGCCTTCTCGTCCTCTAACCTTTGGACTGTGGAAAGGGAAATGGGAAGGAGAAATGTCGGGGAACTTATGGCACCGAACTGAGTAAATGAGGGAAACCCCAGCTGAAACCCCAGCTGAAACCCCAGCTGAAACCTCACCTCATTCGGACGAGCAGGATTTGAACTGACGATCTACCGCTCAGCGAGATCGTGGACGCGAAGACGCTACTACTAGACCACCGTTGTCGGTAATTCTTCAGAAAATTCTGATATCAAACAACCAGAGCAATTTTCAACCATTCTATATTGATATTGACAACAACAGTGTGATCATCTCCGTACAAAATAAAAGGACAGCGATTGAATGCAAATGGTTGTTGCATGCCCGATACAGGGGTGTGAATCTGGAAACACAGGCGTAAGGGTACTCATTCTACAAACTTATCTGCATGAATTTGAATAATCATAAATGACGAAACCATAAAACATAATCTCCAAGTTTCTGTAACAAATTATTTCTGTAATAAATTTGACAGATGAGAAATGTCATTTAGTAAGCAGAAGCTTAAATTGCGAGGAGAAAACTTTTGCGATAGAGTAACATTACCTGTAATTTAGATACAAATCCATTCTGTACTCTATCAATCTGCTGTAAGTTTTGAGGATAGAATACGAAGAAATTGGAGTAAACGTGGGAAAAGAAGAAAACTGAATATGTATTGCATAGCATCACATACAGACCCACTACGATCACTTGAACTCTTTTTCTACCAATATAAGAAGTATGGTTTTCTTCATATTTGGTAGCCAGATAGACAAATAATGTTTTGTATGTATTTAAATCTAAAAAATAAAATTGCACCCCATTTTTCTTTTCTACTCTGTGCCTTATGTGAAGAGTGCGTGGTGCCTATGGAGTCGCATAGAATCCAAAAATTAAGATTTTAGGTTCGGGGATCTCCAAAGTTTAAACTTGTGTCAAAATCTCGCATTCGATTTCACCGCCTCAAAATTTATTTTAAACTAAATATGAAAAAATAAAAATAAAAATGCCAAAAATTCGCGAAGCATTCAAAATGCTTATTGTAGAAAGATTCTCTTTAATGGTTGGAGAGTAAAGTTGTGTTTTATGTTTTCATTCATTTCGTTACAATGCCCATGAACCTAATTACGCTTAAAAATGACTACTTCACATGCACTGGTGAGGTAGAGTATGCGGTAAACAGCGTCATTACTGCTAATGAAGCCGTGTGCGAGAAATATGCTTTGTGAAACTGCTCTTTGTGGTTAAATCTGTCAACGTTAAGTACTATCGACGCTGAACGCGCGGTCACTGAACACTGCGAGTAATAAGATTTACATCAACGGCATTATCTCTTCACTCGTTAATATCACGGTCTCCGAGGAGGATCGTGCAGCATATATATGCCCCAGGTGAATAAGATTCACTTGCACCATAACCCCGCACATAACACCATAGACAACAATTATATAGCTCAGAGATGCACCATAAATGAAATAACGGAACAATTCTGGGCACCCGCAGTACTCGAAAGCTATATCGTAATCGATTTTCTGTTTCGTGCTAATATCGAGATATATGGTCGATTAGACGGGGTAAGTCATCGCTCTACTATAACCTTCAAATTTCCCTGTAAAATGTTGGTGAAAGTTACTCCTAAGGCATTGAAGTATTCCAGCATGGGGGTTTGGCAAGCGAATTCTTCGGCTACGAACGAAACTTCAGTGAAGTTTCTGCGAACTCCGCATGGTCTGTGGTGAGCCACGGAGCTGCTCCGCGATGGGTGACAACTACGTCCAACAGGTCATAACCAGAAACTCTCTCACTCGTCCAACTTAAGTCCTCTGATTCCGCATACAACCCTCCGCTTTTTCCTTACCCTCCCATCCATGTTTAGGTTTGCCCTACTCGCTTTCCATCTACTTCCCTCTGCCGCCAATTCTTTCTGTGTACTTAGGCCGGTATTACACGGTCATATTTCTAGTTCATGTATTGTTGATCAAAGATGTATGTTCTAAAATATGACCGTGTAATGCATAACCTTTGGTCATTGTTCTATGATCATATGTCTGTAACATAGGTTCTCGTTGAGAGGACCTTTAATCATATCTTTCAACATCTTTCATCATAGATATGACATAGAAATATGACCGTGTAATACCGGTCTTATTCTGCTGCCAGCCGTCCCCGAATTTCCTTTCCCACTGTGCTGACGGCTACATCTCCAGAAATCACGCGGAATATGAAGTGTTATCGTTCGTTCTAAAATAAATCTCTTAACTGCTGCATTATATAAGGGAACTATCGACACATAATACAACATTGTTTGTTCTTTTGTCGTTATTGAAGTTTGATACCGGTAAATTTTAAGCATTTTTTACTTAAGATTTTCAAAATAAAAAAGCAAGATCTATATCACACTTTAAACATTTTATTAACAATAAATGGCTCCTCTATTATTGTTATTTTAACGTAAAATAAAATCTGGACTGTTGACAAAAATGTAAAATATGTCATCTTCGTATCCAATAAAAATATTTTTTCGAATTATTTTCTGATATCATGATGAAAGATTTTTTGGGGACTTGATTACATTTTGGAAAATTGTGGCTAGAAGTGAAATACAAGATTAACATTTCCTGGAGAGTAGAACATCTCTGAACCATGGGAAGCAGTAGACCTCAATAATATAGTTTCTTTTCCTTGCAGTTTTGCATATCTTTTTGCAGGATAATATTGACAGTAATTCATGAAGAATTCAGTTCTCTTCATAATGGATTTGCTTTTATCATGCTTTGTTCTCACACTCATCACCCTTTCTCTCCCTCTCAGAGCATTTCCTCGTTCATCTTTCCTCTCTCTCACACTATTAAAGGATACTTAGCTCTTGTGTACTTTTACTTTTCTCTCATACTCTCGAGCCGCATGCCCTGAATCCCGCTTGTTCTTTACCGTCCCCTCTCTGTTTCCTTTCACACATAATTTTTTTCATTTTCCTGCCTTATTTAATCTTCTCCTCTTTCATTCTGTACCTCATTGATCGGACATTCTTCCCGTTTTCATCCACTGCTTTAACTGCTTTACTCTTTCGTTGGTGTCCGCTTAGTTTAAAGGCCGGGGTTCGATCCTCGATGGGGAAGGGATTTTTTATCACACCTGAACACCAACCTTTTTTTCAACCTTTTTCTTAATTCATGTTTATTTTTTTTAAATCGCAAATATATACAAATTATTTTCAATCTTAAGTATAAGTGTCTCATATGTTTTGCCACATTTCTAAGTAGTCAATACCTGGCTTTGTTTTAACACTACTCAACCTGCTGTAAAATGAGTTTATCGTGGGGTCAAACCGGTCGGAGAGAGACCCTGACCACATCTCCTCCTAGTACCGAGGCCAAGCAACCCTTCGTGAATCCCTTAGGCACCTTTGGGGTCTGTTATGGGACAGTTTAACTTAATGCTTCCATTATTGTATCGCTTCTTATACTTACCTCATTCTTTTTGTACGTCTTTTTTCAATTGTTTCTCTATTTCCTTGCTCGAATTGTTTATGTATCTCTGTGTGTCCACATTCGGTTGCTATTTTACTTGTTCAAAACATTTCTCTTACTTTTATCATCGTTTACGGAGCAATATATTCCTCTCTCCTCATTGCCTCCCTCTCTCACTTCTCCACAAAATATTTCAAATTTTCCTGTCCTTAAGTTCTATATCTTACCTCTCTGTTCTCTTCAACCTTGTGCCCTCCCTGTTCCATAGTCATGTCCAGTATAGAATTATTTTATATGACTTTCCCATTCCGTATCCCCCATTTCTGGTTTCCTCTCCGGATTTCTTTACCTCGCGCTTTTTCCACTTCCTGAGCTACTGAGCGTTATTATGAGAGTGTTTTGTGGGCAGTCCACGTCGAAAAGATAAATAACGTGGAGATGGGTCTAATATCTATTTCAACGCCTCTCTCTGCTCGTCACGACTCAAAACGCCCTGCAATATTGCAAATGTTTGTCTTTAAGGCAAATAATTATTTTGCAAGCTCTGCTAGTGCAGCGTACCTAGCGTCAACATGTTCTGAGAAGGACTGAGCCTCACTTAGTACCTATTTCTATGCGAAGAATCTCCAAGCACGAGCAGCCATTCGCGAGCTCCATTCCTCTTGTGGAGGCTACAAGAGGTTAGGAAACAGGGTGACTGGATTCCAACCAGACGAGTGAATTAAACGTCTAGAATATGTGGAACGTGTGGACATTGGATTCAATGCCAAGTTGCACTCAGTTTGGTAATATTCGCTTTCGGGAACTGAATTTAGAATTAAACGTTTATGAGACTCGACCAGCATCTCAAGCCGGTTATGATATTAGTAACGCCCACATGTGTTTAGTTTTGGTTTACGTAAACCTCTACCGACTTTCGGAAAGATTGACAACCACATTATATAATAGTCGAATTCTACTGGTCCATTTGTTTTAGACACGAATTGATTTTACAAATACGTTCCGCAATTTAGAACGTCATTTTGACGTACTGGATACAACAAGATACACGATACAATAGTGTCATGCCAAATGCTGTTGAATGTGAAACTGCAACTATTGACAACACTCTCAAAGATCATTGAAACTTTATCGAAAATCTTTTAGATATATGTTTACAACTCAAGCAATTTTTCATCTCTAGTGCTATGCTCCTCCTTCAATCATATACTTTCAATGAAATTGATAAAATTGCTTTCTATGAAGAACACTTACAAATCAAGAATACAAAATAGTAAAGCATTTTGCAAATTTGATCGTTTACTGCGCGTACTAATATATAGCAATCCGTTTCAACAGCACATTTTGCGCGTAATGATTGTAAAAACCATCTCCAATCCTTCACTTTTTGTCAAGGTCAGGCGAATGGTTTTCAAGATTAGATGTCAAGCAAACCGAGTAGAGAGCCAATCTGAGTCGTCGCACCATCAGCTCGTCGCAGTGACCTGTGAAATTGAGGAAGTCTCGTCTTCGCGTTCACGTGACGGCAAAGTGAGATCTATCCTCTGGCGAAAGAGCCACCTTCTTCGAGGGCTCACTCCAATAGGCTTACATTTTTCTCGTCAGCCAGTGCCTTAAGTCACTCAGTCCTCTTTTTGGATCACCTCCCTGATGCTTCCAATCGTCTTTCTCTTTCGAATGGGCGTGACGTACCAATTAAATTTGGACCAATTTAACATTATGGTAGAATTCTAACCATTACTTCGTATATCCTTCTGCGAGTGCTTCTACCTCTACCATCACCTCCATCTTCACACTTAAACAGTTTTTCTTAAAAAGGAATCGCCGGGACTAACAAACTTAACATCGTCGACTGTGGCCCAATAAGTGATCAAAATTGTTCATATGTAAATTATTATACCCTGAACTACTAAACGGTGGCGGAGAGAAGAAATAGAGCGTAACAATTTTTTTATTAACACCGTGAATACGAAGGGCGACGAATAAAAGTTTTATTTTCGGAATCGCAATGACGTTTGTAGTAATATTGCATCTTTAGTTTTTTTCTGAACCGTATTTGTACCAAAATATTATATTTGGCCTGTTCATTCTGGGGTTTGTTTTCTCCCCAGATATGAAGCACATATTTTTTCAAAAAAGACCGGGTATAATTCAACATTTTCATAGAAATGTTTCTCTTCAATGACAACGAAGGAAAATGTTGGTACGACTTGTAATTTTGGGTTAACTTTTTTATATTGCGTTTATTATTTGAGAATTATTTAGTGTACTTCCCAAATTAACACACCGCGTCATTCACCAACATAAAAGGCTCAGTCTCCAATTGCTTTTTGTGCAAGTTCACTGGCGTAAAAACCATTGTGTTTCTCCCGAATTATTTACACAAGTGGATTGTTGGAAGGATAATGAGGTGGTTGGGAGGGGAAAATGGAACAAACATTCGGGCGCAGCGCAGAGCGTATGCTTGGTTTGGGCCCGCGCATGCGCTCCAACCCGGACCTCCCGCACCTCCATTATATGGTCGAACGGAGAAAGGAGAGGAGGAAAGGGATGGGGTGAGTCACGGAATGAGAGGGCGTTCTCGGAGGGAGGGTATTAAAAAGTTGGTACAAGCCAGGATGCTCGCATTTGTGTGCCAGATAACAATAGGGGCATGGTAAGTAATTTAAGTCCAGTTTTGTTAAGGCCTCGTTGAATGCGCTGGTGGTGGCTGTTCCTCATCCTCCTCCATCTCCTCCATGCCTTCTCCGCTCATCTCCCTCCGCTCGCCTTGTCGAACAATGGCCAAGCTTACTTGCCTCTTCCTTACAAGTGCATTAACGCTCTTGAGCTGGAGGCGAGTTTTGTATTTAGCTCCAAGTATATGCGTATTCGAGAGTATTTCATATTTAGTTTGTCGTTCCTCTTCATATCGGATTTTGCTCTCCTCTCGGACCTTTTTCCAGAGGATGAAAAGTATTCCGTTGTTCGTAATCCTTTCCGCGGAGTTGCGTTTTAGGGATTGCGAACAACTTAAACATGAGAGCGCTTCCTCTCTCTGTGTTTCTTCTGAGACGATCGTTCGTAGTGAAGAAGTTCTCAAATGACTCCGTGTTCCACCGTGGTGTTTGCTAGAAAATTGACTGAAGAAAATAAAGCACATAAAACTCTCCCACAAATTGGACGAAACGTTTCCACTTCCAACCTTTCTCAGTCACGTAGATTTTTCTGGCGATATTTACTATATTGCATTCATATTTTATTTATTTATTTACATGCATAATATACATAGTACACACACACACAGATATATATATATATATATA